>JAODTK010005652.1:0-205920 GCA_026419785.1 Sclerodactyla briareus
TTTGGGCCATATGACGAATCATGGTCAAAGTCCGAAAGGGGCACAATAGGCCCATTGTTAATCTTTGCCTCCTGGTCTCATGATCATGAACATTTTTCACATAATGTCATTGTCTTGGCTACTTCGTGCAGTTTGAGCACGCACCATTGGTGCTCTAGTTATCACAAATTGATTGGACCAATCTCTCAAACACAGGAACTGATAAATATAAACAACATGATACATAGTACATTATGCATGCCTAGTGATCCACTGTTGGAAATTACTCAACCAGGATATTAGAAGTCCTAAAGGCTCCTATCCTTGCATTTTCCTTTTTTATTAAGTATATACGCTTCAATGTTCACAGTATGGCGGTATTTCTGTTTAAAAGCAGCATAACATGGAACGTTTTGGTACATTTGCAAATATAAAATATAACTATTTGCATGGAAAAATTGTGGAAACTATAACATTTTAACCTGTTCTCATAAAACCAAAGCAAACGTTTTCGTATTTAATCTCAACTTTGGATCAACAAGTCCAAATCTATTCTATCCCAGAAAGGCCCAATTGGGAACGCCAAAAACGGTGACTAAAGTTTCAAGAGACTCATTACAAAAATACCAACTTGAATCATCTATAATAATAATTTTGTTCAGAAAAGATTGGTGCTATTATTCTATGAACGTATCTGTACGGAAGTATTTACTTTGCATTTCAAATTACATTACACGAGAGGAATGTTCTTCCCAGTTAAAATTCTATTTCTTGAAATTCATTTCCCACAAAACACAGCAATGGGGTTGCTGAACTCTTTGAGAAGAAATTCTATGAGCAAAACGGCAACTTGGGTGTAGACACCAGAAGAGCCAGCATAATTGCTTAACTGAATGGTTGAATAGGCATCATCATTTCAGCCGGGTAGGCCACCGCCACGGGGATCGCTTGAATTATCCCATTAAGCTTTGTGAAAGGTATTTTGCAATGAAAGCGTCGTATGATAATGGTCTATCTGACTCATCAAAGAAATCTCTCCATGACCGCCGATTGCATTGAACCACCCTCCTTATACCAGATTAATTCTTACTTATCTAAAAAAGCGGTGTCAAATAATCTGTTCGATATAATTAGATGTTCGGGCCTCAAAGGTGAGGGGCACTCCGAGCGTGGCAGCAATTTTGAAGAAACTCATTCGATACTTTCGGAGATAAAATATCGTCCCATATAATTGCAACTAAGAGAAACTCTTGCCTTTACTGTCTCCATGAAATAGTCAAAAAGAGTTTTCCACTGTCCATGTGTTGTCAATATATTCTTTACCCAAGCAATTTTAAAACTTTTACAACGTTGATTCATTAATCAGATTAGGCTCCTTCTTCAGGTGAATTGCAATCACAATATCTTTAAATTTTGTCTGCTTTTCCATTCACAAATGAAAGAATGACAAACACATATTTAATTCTCTAAAAAAGAAATCGGGTGGATTAGGTAACACTGAGAAAAGAAACACTAGTTGTGATAAGGCGAGAAAGTTTCAACTATTACACTTTTTCCATATATTGTCAAGTCTCGTGCCAGACCACTATGTTAGAACATTTTTTAGCGTGATAATTCGGAAATAATTGAACGGAAAGGAAATCATCACCACTAGCAGTGATCACGACCCCTAAAACCTCCATCGGACCCAAAGTAAGTAAGTTAACAGGAATATTATGGCGAAAAATTTAGTCTAGGGTGTAAGTCTCTTTTCTTTTACCGATAGGGAGGAGGTTACATTTGCTTAAATTTACCTTCAAGCAAGAAGAACACTCAAACTCTTTAATAAATATCCATCACTTTGTCGCTTCAAGAGATGGCAGTATCATCAATAAAAACAGTTGTATCATCGGCATACATCATCACTTGCATTTGCCACATTTACCTAGTATATCCTGTGAATATACTATCAACCGCAATTTGAGGCTTAAATTGCAATACACAAATGAACGAGAGGACCACTAAACTAAAGGCACCCTGCCGCATTCCCCTTCTGACAGAGGAGAAACCAAAAGAGGTCCCATTATTCAAAACACTGCCGTACATCTGACTAAAAGGTTTGCCCCAACGATGATACTTTCTCCAAATTAAAGTGCTGGAGTGTTTTAAAAAGAAAAATTCCAGTCTATCAATCGAAGCTTTCTCAAAGTCTAAGAATAAAAGAATTACCCGGGGAACCCTTTCCTGGGCAATAATGTATGACTCCTATTAGAAGAAGTCGTATATTTTTCCCCGATGTATCATGGGACAAAATTTCCTGCTGTAGCTTCATACACAATGATCGGCTAATTCTGCTGTGTGTTAACACGATATTGTTTGTTCAATGTAAATAACACAAAGATGACATGGGTTCAAAACTCTTTAAGTCCTATGTAGGTCACGGCAATTTAGGTGCAATCCCAAAGTGTGAGTTCAAACTTGCACAACAGCAAACGGATGTCCTATCGTTCACCGTGTGTTGCGAGTCAAATATGCCTCCTTAAACAATAGTATGCTTATATTCCATTTTGTCTTTTTCTGGTTCCTTCTCTATCTGTCGTACATTTGTCCCCCACTCCGGCATACTGCAGCCTGCCGTCATCTCGTCTACAGCATCTACCTCTCTGGTCGCCATAGAGCCCAACCCTTACAAGTAGGTAACCCAAATATTCCAGTGGCAGCTTGTGGAGAATTAATGTTACATTAGAGTCCCTGCATTTCAGGTGCTGAAACGCCCCTCATCAAAATCTCCTAGCAGTCTTGTGCGACATCTTGATCACGAATGCAGAAACTAAATATAGGTGTTGCGCTTTTGCATCAGTGTTTCCACTTGTTCAAGAATTACCGAACATCCAGGATATATGTTGGCTCTTCAGGAAATTTCGTGAAAATGGATATTGTGGAATCTGAAGAGATGGGACTCATTACTTCATATTTGACAGGAAATTTCCACCCCGTCATCTCCCTGTCTCAGATTGCAACCCGGGCCTGGAAAAATCCTGAAGTTGAACACTGCTGAGGAAGCAGCCCCTCGGATTGAGCGGGGAAGACTGATCGGGATGATTGTTCTATCCTCTTCTGTGTGGTCTATGCCCTGAGTATCTAAGCAGCTTTTTGCGTAGCCATGGTAGGTGAAGGGTAATCAACTCCCTCTAATGTGTTGTCCCTGCCTAGTGCAGTGTCTGATCATCGTCGGGACGGACGGTACAGTCTCCTCAATCATGCTGTGAACATCCCATGACTGGGATGTAGTACAACATTCTGCCACCTCCCCCCCCCCCCCCTCCCCCTTCCCACGCCCATTAGGGTCCGGCTAGTTTTAATAACACGTCGTCCTTAACACTTTCATTCTGTGCATCCTGGCGAGCCTCAATGCTGCAACCCCCGCTGGTATCCGATATTGCAATACTTGATTCTGATTGGGTCGAACTGCTGGCCTAGCCCACCCGTTTACTGTGCGCCACGCCGGTACTGGAATACAGTCAGTCAGTGAGAGAGATGCTAAAGCAATAGAAAGTTTATTTTGCAGCTCAAGTGGAACATTCATTTTGGCGTGAAAGCAATCAATCAATCATTTTTACTTGCACAGTCAGTAAACCCCTTCATGCACTACTACTGGAAAATCTTACATCGTGTACAGAATTCCCATACAGTTTATATATAATGCTCCAAACAAACTGACCACAAATCTGTGGCTGATTATATTCACAGCCTGCACACTTAAGTTACCTCTGGCCATCCAAAGGTAAAAGTTCCTTGAAGGTTTGTCCAGTTTTTCCATTGAAACTTCGTGATGAGTTGGCCTCTGATCTCAGCAGTATTTCGCGCTAAAGTCGGGGATTGCGGTTCCCGCGTATGCCCAGAATCCCGCATAGAACAATAAATTGTGTGCGGGAAATGCCGCACAGATTTCTCAACCAGGACTGCAAAAATAGTGGTTTATAATAGGTGCGCGGTCCTGTTTGATCGATAGCTGAGAAGAATTTTGCATCGTTTACGATGCACAAACCACATGCCTGTGACCACTGTCGGCTGGTAGTACTTTAGTAAAAAAAACCCTTTTAGGGTAAAACGCAAGGGCGAAATAACATTATAACACTACATTCTTCCGTACGTACTATATATGTACAATCCCAGCCCCACGAAACAGGTCGCTCGTGCAATTACCAGGAGTACTTAAATGTGATTATTTTAGCAAGGAACCCGAAGCAAGGCACGATCTAAAATTAGTCGTAAAAACCACCAAATCATGCGAAACCTTCATGAATGATTGTTTTATCAACCTACTATCTAATTAATCACGTTCGTTCATTCCAAGATTTGTAGGCTAACTCAAATTAATCGCAGTATCGCTGATCGACTATCGTAAATAAATCCACTCTTATTCCGTAGAGTCTATGGGAAAATCCACTGACGCTAAGTGTTTTCGCGAGGTTCGTTGCCGTCGGTCAGTAGACTTGGTATTTGTGTAGCGTGCAGTGGGCCGTGAATTGGGAGCACATTGAGTTGCTCGCGCGTGACAGCTAGGTTAGGATCATGTGTTCCAAGCATGGCTATGTTCAAAAAGTAGTGCACAGCATTGCGCGAGTGAGCTAGAAACATAAGCGTTGCATGTTACGTATATTAATATAAAGGGTTAAGCTGCATGTTTCGCATCGGCTGGGAAGGGGGATATTTGGCAAATAATTCCATACACAGTTCCAACACACGTGGGGCAGTTTTTATCCACTTTTTACAGATCCCATAAAGTTGCAATTGTCCGACGGCTGGGATCCGGCAAAAAAACGCAATTAGTACCGGGATTTGGTAGCCAATAACGGTAATTTCCGCCAGTACCCGTAATAGTAATTGTGCATTTGACCGTTCGTTTGCTGCGAGTACTAACGGTGCTGCGAGTACCCGTCCTAATAATACGATACTGTATCCGCAACCCCCTATGTATGTACCACATCTACAGTTGACATCGATCGCGATCTTGCTCTGCACCGCCTGTTTCATCATAGTTCGTTCAAACGGTGCATGACATGGGAGGAGGAACCAACTGTTTTGCTATCAGTCAAGGACGGATGTACAGACAGATACCAACATGTGGGTATTATGATTTTAGCCACTCTAAGTGTCTCTCTGATCCTCGTTGACAATTTCCACAGAACTGGCACAGGTACAAATTTCTTTATACATGTGCTCTGTAGAAGATAGCAGTAGTAAACACTGCAATCTGCTTTTTTTTCCAAATAACATCACATGGTGGACAAGACATGTAAATGGCTTAATATTAATACTTTTCACCAAATGTCTGCAAGCACATTATTCTGGGTCTTCCCCAGTGGATTTTTAGTTTTTAGGCTGAACTGGCTCATGAAACCGGTGATCAGCAAATTCAACAGCCAATTCCCCCCCTACCCTCTTGAATTAATGGTAATACTTATTTATATAGAGGTTGTACTTTTTCCGGGCAAACTAACCCTTTTTTTGTTTCCATATGGCTACATAAAATTATTATCAGGAAAAAATTGCGTATTAAAGATGTGCCTTCGGTGGGATATGGTACCTTTGTCGGTTGCTGTAGGAGTTTTGAAAATATCTCATATACCAGGGTATTTAGGGTCTCACGACCAAACACAATATGGGCTTATTAAGAGTGCATGAGTTAGTTAAGAGTAAGGGACGATAGTATAATGTTGTTACCACAGGGCAGGTCATGAGGTTTTAGTTAAGAAAGTTATTTTTTGGGTCGCCGTCCAGAACTCGTGCGGGAACTTGTGCGAAAAATGGCCAGAAAATAAGGTCCCTCCTAGATTTTGAATCCCTCCCAAAAAATTCTTGGCAGGGAATTCCCCCCCAACAATTATTCCTTGCTCGCTAACACCTGTCCATTCTCAGCAAGGCTCGCAGACAAGGCTTAACGGTCATACTCGTGGTCGCTGTATTACCGTGAGATGTGAGGCGATGACCAAACACCTTATCCACTGCGATCCGCCAGCTAGCCGCAAGCGGCGACAGTTCAAAATTTTTCCAAGTTCCGCAAGGCCCACATATTTGTGATGTAAAATTAATCGAAAGCATAGTCTATGAGAAGCTCGAAATTGCTCGACTGGAATAGGATCCTTTTTGGCTATCAGTGGGCCCTTCCTTCATCAATTTGAAACCTTTGAAATGAAAGATACTGTGTTTTCTCCTGCTTTGAATTCCTCCAGTGCGCGTTCACACAATATGGTCACTGCTGGGAATCGAACCTGGAATTCCCCAGGATTCGCAAGGAGCCCTTGCGGTCGGCCTGTACAGTTTGTGGCGTTGGACTCCCTTATAGTGTAGTGGCGTTAGACCCCCAAGTCTTCCAACACATGGTTGATCCCTTGAAACCTCCATATCCAGGCGGAAATAAGAGACCTAATTTTCAAAATTGAAGCCCCTCGGGTCAATCGTTAGGAAATGCTTGCGTTAGGACCATCGGTGCCTGTCAATAGGCCCACCAAGAGCATTTGGTATCCTCCGCTCCAAGATCCCATGAGGTACAACAAAGACTCCGTGGTGTTATTCCCACAATATATTGCGAAGGAACCGTTCGTTGAGCCATACTCATTTTTAGCTCAAACCCGCTACGCTGGTTGAGCTATTGTGATCTGCCATTCTTCTATCTACTACTTCCTGTGTGCCCACATTGATTTGGGTCCCACAATGCCTTGTAGGCTGCCAATTGATCAAGCTTGATTGATGTTGACTAGAATTGAACATGATGATCATTGACCACTGGACCATTTCTGACCTGTGAAGTCAAGCGTTCAAAGGGGCATTAAAGCATCATACTTGTCCTTTTGTCACAAGTACAAAATGATCTTTTTCTACAAAAAGATTAGATTCTGAAACTCAGTCATAATGTTTCATGGGTTTAAGCGCTCCTTTCAGATTGTACACAGATTGTGATGAACGTCAGATCAGGCCATTAGAGTTAAAAAACAGTAACATCTGGTGAAAAGAAGAATATCAGAGCCTCTTAAAATCATACTTTGATTGAATGGGACCGACTTGGGAACAATGTTCATGGACCCGGGAACAACTTTGACCTTGTGAAGGTCAAGGTAAAAGGTTATTAAGAGGAATAAGCGGGCTGTTTGTTTAAATCTACAAAGCATTTTCTGCTAGTGAAGAGGATTGGGGGACTGTTCTCAAATTGCATTCTAATGTTTCTCAAATAGTGCTTCTTCATGACATGTCACCCAAAAATTAAATGTCATGGTATTCTGAGGTAGTTGAAGGTTTGAGTCCATGGAAAAGGTGACATATTTCCCAGGATCCTTTTCATTTGTCTTCCATAATTCACTCGGAGATCGACCACCTCGCAATCTAGTTGCGAGTGAGATCATGACCTCGCAATATAGTGGGATGTAGCTGCGTTCTCCGGACCTGTATACCGTATTACAGGTAGAGCGGACAAAACTGGGGGGAATGTTATTGCATCACATAACCGTTGAAAGCACTTACGGTTGGTATTCACTCTATCTGTTTAATTACCAAAGTCACCACTTTGAAAAAAGAACGACCAAATGTACATTGCAATACCGACTACTACATGGACGGAGCGAGCGATCCACACAGACAGTCACTCGAGATTGAACTTGATATCCTCGTCCAAGGAGTATTAATGGAATACTCCTTCTAATAGTGAGATTTGTAGTACAGAGATAAGATATAGTTTAGGGATAATCAGAAGTTTCATGGAAGATCGGGAACAATAGATTCTTGAAACCAGGTTTTGGACAATAGCAATTTGAAGGTTTGGGCAGCGGGTGTCGGTACTTTGTAGCGTTGAACGATGGCCTATATAATACTGTTAAGTTACTAGGCCTACTAAGGATTACGATTCCTACAGCACAAGTCAACGTATCCTAGCTACGTTAAAATCTGCGATCTGAAAGCATTTGATTGAAAATCATCAGATAATGAAACCAGGAAGTAGATGGGTTGTTACCAAATCACATTTTCACAAAAGATTGAATCTGATTTGCAAGGTTGTCTTCAGATATTCATTTAGGATCTAGGCTTAGTGTGGTCCTGTACAAAAGCATCGCAGTTGGGCCAAGTAGCTTAGCCACTGCTGGCGACCCTGTGGGAATTAATAGAGCCATGGAAATTATCATTTTATTTTATCATTATTCAAACAAAATACAATTTTGCCTGAAAGAACATTCACCTATTGCCCAGAAAAATATGCCGTGAAGATTGCTCTTTCGGCGGACAGTCACATAGCTATGGGTGGAAGCAGGACACAGTATGGCATGGGGTGCATTATCCCCGTGGGCATGTAACCACTGTTTACAGTGTAACCTTATTAGCAGTAGGTTTGCAATGCACCCATTGGCAGAGTCAGGCAGACAAACTTGGGCTAAGAAGGAGGCGTTGAGATTGTAATAGTAGGGGTGGGGGTCAGGATTAGGAGTGGGTGTGAAAGGTTACGTAGGTTTAGATGTGAAACAAACAAGAGTTTGTTGGGACATTGCAATTGGAACTGAATCTACTCCTAGGCTTTAATCCCTGACAACTGTGTAACACTAATACATTCAAGTACACGAGTACACAGTACAGTATGCAAAATCATGCCGTTTTGGTTCGCATGAACTGACAAACTCTTCTTAGCAGGTTTCTCTGAAAGGTGAGAGCGAATTTGACGAAATTTGTATGTAGTATCAGGGTTGGGTTGGACAAACATGACTCAGTTCTTGGGTGCAAAACTCACTATGAAGGAGGGGAATGCTGTTTTTTTAAATAATCTTCATTTTCAAGCTCGTTAGCAAGATTACAGCTGAACCGTAACGCTAGGGAGATTGGTTTGGAAAATGGGTGAAGGGGTGAAGTGAGGGGTCGAGATGATTAGATTTACAGCGTAAAAAATGCCTAAGTAGCTGTCTAATTTGCATAATTCTGTGAAATGCAAGGTTGTAAGATTTTCCTCAAACTTGACAGTGAGAATGGTCTAAATTAGGTCCTGCATTATTAACAGAGAGTTCAGGGTCATGGAGTCATTTCAATGTCTGATGTGAATAATTATGCAAAATTCATGAAGTTGGTTGGATATTCATGAAACCTGGGGGGGTGGGTGGGTATGTTTTACCTTCAGTTCAAGTTTTTCATCGTGGATTCCGGGGTCACTGGAGGTAATTCAATTTGTATGTCTAATTTGCATTAATGTATGCATAAGCTAAAGTTTGCACGATCCCATGAAACTTTGTAGGGATGACTTATCCTTACCTTCCAACATTTTTGGATGAGACGAAGTGATAACTTCACTTAGTATATTTTTAGCATAGTTCATTCCAAATTCAAAGTTTGTTTTTGTTAGTTTTCTATGAAGCTCAGATGAGTTAGCTGGTCTACCTTCAGTTCCTTTTTTTTCCTTTACAGTGCTCGAGTCACTGGGGGTTATTCATGTTGTTATTTCAGTCAGAATTTCCACCAAAAAACCTGTACTCTTTGGTCGACTCCGGGTAAACCAGTTTCAGTGAATTTGAACTTGTTTCAATGGTTATAAAAGCGTGTTCCTATTAAATGCTAATACAAAAATCTGGGAGCTACACTGGAATGCCTCGTAATTGTTTGCCATGGGACTATAGACAAATCATTGATTGTGCAACCAGGTGGGACACTGGGGGTGATCAACGTTGTACCCCTTGAAACATCTTTCTGAACAAGTGAAAGTTACAAAAAATAATACAGAATGTCTAAATTTCCCGAAATAGCGGAAGGGACGATCAATATGTTCAGTTATTTTTACTTTGCCTAAGTTAAGCCTGGGCCTTGGAGGTTTTAAAGTTGGCTAAATGAGAAACTGGAAAAGTTAAACTACAATAGTAAGTACAGTTAATACTCAATGACTGGACTGTGTGTGCGGCGGTACACCACACTTCCACATAACAGAATTGTTTACATTGGGAGTATTCAGTCTTCTGTTGAGGATAGTAAATAGGCCTCAGGCCAAGGGCCATATGCCGGGCAAACTATTTCTTTGGGGGTGGATGCTTAGTTCGACCCACTGCTTTCTACAAGTTCTAGCCAACAACCGTTTCAGCCGTTCCAATCTTAGCTAACCTGTATCCATGGATTTTTCGGCCAACAACGGCTGGATGTTTTTGGTCGCCTGGCCGAAATAACCAACATACTCCAATTATCTTCCATGTGATACCGGCGAAATGGCAGACTGTTTGTAACCCGGTTCTAACTATAGAACGCTCGATGATTCTCGATACAACGCCAACTAATAAAAGGCCAAGCAGTGTAGTGAGCCCAAAAATTTGCACAGGATTGTTTTTTAAATGACTTATTTGTTAACACTCTTTTCTCTAAACTCAGTTGGTATGAGTCTTGAGGGTGCTTGAAATAACAATTCATTGATCACATCGAGGAGGTCAACAAAGAACTAAGAATCAAACAGCATTCACATATGAAAGTCCCGTACATCTAATGCTCCTTGTGATCATTCGAGTGAAATATTCTAGCATAATTTGAGTTGAGGCTACCAGCATCATTGGTGCGCTTGTTTTTATCATTGGATTCAGGGTCACTGAGGTCATTCAACATGTCTATAAATTTGCAGGTATGTTTTTGTTCGGGGGGATGGGGTTGTAAGGACTGTATACTGTGTGAACTGTTCTAACCACCATCTATAACATTCAACACCTCCTCGATACCATGCTAAAAGGAGGGCGCCAGTTGAATTTGGGCCCAAAGAAGTGGCACAGGCTTTTAAAAGATGATTCATGACATTTTTTTAATATATAAACTTAGAATCGGTGCATATGAGGTGCTGGGATAATAACTACATGACCACATCGAGGATAGTAGGTCCAAAGGAAACTAAGAAAAAAACAACATTCACAGGAAAGATCCCGTAGAAATAATGCTCTTGTGGATCATTCTAAGGGAATACTATGAGCATTTGTGTGGTTTGAGCTACAGCACCATTGGTGCTCGTGTTTCAATACAGGTGAGTTGTATCAGATATGTGGTGTATTGGGCTTCGAAACAGAACAGTCCTGTTCACGAACCCGTGTCACTGACTGAAAAGGCAGGTGTCATTGGGAGCTGTGTGAGGTTTGCAAATGTTCGGAAAAGTCATGAAGTTGTGCATAGACCGGTGGTGCAGGAGCTTCTGTCTGTGGACCATATTTTATCAGCGAAGAAACATTTGTCACAAATTAGTCCAAAACCCTAGTTTTTATGAATTGTCCAAGGAAGAATGGGATAGGGACTCATCCTCTATAATCGACTATTCTCAATTCCTCACGCCTGGAGATGTTCGTCATTCTGTTCAGGATAATACATTGTTTGGCAAGTTGTTATCGAAAAGGAAAGCTGTATGACCCATCCTATTTCAAAGTTGTTGATTTCGCTTCCATTGCAGCATTGCGCACAGCCACCAAGCAACGTCGGGAGCTCACCGTAAATAACGTGAGTAATCAGAAGTCTTTCGAGGGGAGTGGGGATGGCCCAATATCAAGAACCCTGATCATTCAAACTTAACATGCAGGAGGTCTTACACCACATTTTTTTTTTCCTTCTTTTATCTCACCGTTTTAACTGGCGGCTAGGGAAACGATGATGTATGTCCGCATTGCCTGCTCATCCTACATGGATTCGAATAGTGCAACTCTGTGGAGCCAGCTAGGGCCAAAACGTTGACAGAGGGCCTACCAAATTTCTTGTTGACATGTCTTGCCACCCCCCACCCCCCCCCCCCCCTCCTCGCCTCCCCCCCTCTCTCCTTCCCCGCCTCTTCTTCGGTACGTTCAATGACTCACTGCTGGGTGAATATTGACAAGTTAAATGGACAGAAAACATAACTAGTACAGTAGCTTGCATTCTCTGCATTTAATCGTTCACTAAACTCAGATTGAATATGCTGATGGTGTCTTGAAGCGAACATTATGCTTCTTGCTGTGCAATAATGCCTTTGGACGCCATGTAGGCTGGGGGGCCCCTATGGGAACGTGCGTATCACAGTCCGAGCAAAACATGTACTATTTGACAAGCCATGTTAAAAAAAACCCGCAACTCTCCCAAGTTGAAATTTGTTCAATGGGAAATAGAATACTCATCACGGCGACATGGGTGTGAATCTCCAAATGTGTGTGTGTGTGGTTCCGATCACCTATCGGTTCCTTTGTTTTGAGGTGACCTTAGAAGAATAAACAACTGTCAACTAAAGTTGCCCAAAGCTTTGACTGTGAGCTGGAACTTGATCAAAACCCTGCTTACTGGTTGTAACAAGTGGTTCAGAACCGCTAGTCTCGCCCATTTTTGTTTTTTTTGCTAGATAAAAATGACATCTAGTTCATAGAGACTTGAATCATACTGCAACTAGTGCAAAACAATACTTCGTTCATGTACCTGCCTTTTGGCTCCCCCATCCCCCTGATGAATAGTTTTTATGAGTTCCCATTATGATCGTAAAGTTTCATGTACTCATGTTTGCCATTTTCATCTATGAATGTACTTTGTCTTGATATGCAAGCTGTAACATCGTTACATTATTCAGTGTTGCTCTGCGCTCCTTGAGTACTTCACAATTTGGTCGGTGTCTCTATTTTGATCAGTATGCTGTCAGCATAAGACATCAACTGTTGTAACGAATAATTTTTAAAAGCAAATGGTCCCAGGAATACAATATAGAAATGTCTTCATGTGGTGTACCAATGGGATACTTAGCCGAGAAACGTCTTTATCACCTGAGTCTTAATTTGAAGTTCATAATGTTTGTATGGGTATAGATAGACATTCATCAAAGTTTGCTTTTTGAACATTTTCTAAATTTTGTGTTCAGTTTCTTTGTGTAATTTATTCATGTCTCTTATAAAGTTTATTGTCCAATTTTCTTTGATTCATCTCTCTCACTCACACATCTCTCCCTCTCTTTGGCCATCATCCAAATTAGCCCGCTATAGTAGAAGCAGCTTCTCTCTCCTGCACCTAGCTTCAAATATCCATTCATTCTAATAGAAGCTTATGAATCTTAATGACATAACTTCTAGTATGGATACTGACTCATATTGATTGGCCATATGTACCATACATATTTTATAACACGGATAGGAAGAGATGGGTAGGTTTTAGTAGTATATTTCTCCTCGAATATTGCTGCAAATATACCCAAACTCTTTATAACCACGAAATTGTAGCTAGTTTTGACTCTCACCTTTTTTATTCTTTCAAATTCTACCCCGTGATATAACTTGAAAAAAAGTGTGCTAATAATAGGTTTGATCAATCTTCATTTGTGCTGCTATCTCATATGAGCTTTATTAGAATGAATATGGTAATTCCCCCTCCTCTTTATGGCTCTTCATTTGCCCCGCCCTGCTACGTCATTCTTCTACCCCTGCTTCGCCTTTTACCCTTCGGAGGCACAGACAGGCAGATCACAGTTGCATTGTGATGATATGGTGTCAAAGGTCAGTCGGGTACATGCTCGTTTTTACACTACTTTGAGGAAAATATCTCACCAAACCAGCGCAAGACAATATAAACAATCATCGCTTCATACCCATCACCACTAGCATTAAAAATTGCTGAATTATTCTTGAGTTGTGAAGGTTTGGAGTGCTCATCCCATCAAAGAAGTGAATTAGTGAGCTGGGTAACATTTTTCTCGAACATACATATGAGGAATTTTGCTAGAATGAAAAACTCCTCTTCAAATTGTGCTGCCCTCTTCATTTTGCATTTTTTTTTAGCTGATCTCCTTCACCTCTGCAAGCCTCTCGCATTCATCTGGTAGAGTGACCCACACACATCAAGTGACAGTCATCTAGTTCATCTTACCTCCCCCAACCCCAGTAATAGGTACCCATTAGTGTTTGCGACCTTGGACTTCTCCCAACAAACCCCATCACATCTTAATGGCCAATAAACGTCATTTACCATCCAGATTTCCACCAATCTTGGTCGTGTAGGTTGTGGGCAACCATATATCCATGATACCATCTCAGCTCGACTACGTCATATGCTCCATTTTCTCGTCGTATGCAACAATTTTTTGTGATAAAGGACACCTTTTTGATATATATGTAATTAACATCGTCACGCCTGAGTACCACAGATATTCTGGAAGATAGAAAGAGTTTCTGTTTAGTGGAACACAGTAACTTAACTTTCAAATTCTTCCTAAAATCAGAAGAGAGTTGCTGCAGGCCATTTCATTTGAAGTTGATTTCAACAAAGCAGTTTTCCCACTTCAACGGAAACAAGCGATGGTTGCTCAAATTTCCACAAAATGCAGAGTCTCAAGAAATGAGAATGTAGTTGGTTTCACTCTCACACCTGTTCAATATATCTCACAAAACATAACTTCGGCAAATTCTACCTATAGATAATATATATGCTTGATCAATGCTGGACAATGCACATTATTGAAGCCTCCGTTCAGGAGAATACAAAATCTCTGCATGGCTGCATGCATTACCAACAAAAGAGAGAGAATACCGAAACTGTCCTGGTTTCTGTTGCAGAATTCCTTGACCAAGGCCTTGATTGTCTGTCAAATCATTCACTGTAGAAGTAGCTATGAAAATGTCCCAGTTTGGGAGTTTCAATGTTTTCAGGATCATTGAGAACTTTAAAATGTTTGCACAGCATTAAGCAAGATGGCTCCCACACAGTATTCACCATAGCTGCCATGATAGGGAATATTGGGAACATTCTTGCTGAAAGTTCTCTGAATCCTGTCTTTTCTGTTTATCTTTAGGATGGGAAAGACTATGGGTCTGGGGAGGTAGCTGCTAAACTCTCTCTGCTTTCATTGACACTAAACAATGCCTAATTGTTGTGTTTCGGCAAGTTGTTGGCAGATCATGAAGCCTGTTTTTGTGTTTTAACAATTTGATTGGATATCTGTTGAAGTTGGTGTAATCACAAAATTTACCTTTCAAATTCAAGAACTACAATTCCTCTGTCAATTGGTGTGTGAATCAGGTATTCTGCAATATCACATCAAAATTTCACCAGATGTACAAAGTCTTCTAACATTGAGTAACATTCACCTATTCATATGAGGAGCTCCTTATTAACCGACTGGCAGTTAAACCAAACTGCAATTTCTGCAAGTTTCTCATTCAAAAGAGGATTGAGTGTTGCCAAATATGTTAGAGGTGAATTGTCATCTCATATAATTAATTGCCTTGGCCGTCCGTCCTTTGCATGACGTCACATGAATGGGTTGTGTGCAGTCTGGAGTTCAAAAACGGACGTGAATTTTATGTACAACCTTATGATAGGAAATAATAAAATATTCGACGTTGACAGGGATTCAAAGTACTGTTCTATGTTATTTTGTATGCCTGGGGGAATATAAATTGAGACGACAATGCTTCTTCAACAATTTTTTTTTAGAGATGATAGATGCTATTCTTCAATATCTCATTGACCTGTGCATGCTATGTAGCCGTCTCTTCGCTCTGACTGTATATATTGGAGCACTTTGCTAATTATTTTTCGAAATACTCATATACCTCAAGTTGCAATCAGTGATAACTATTATTTGAAACTGAAACTGTGCTGAAATATTTATTATCCACTAAGAAAATTACTCAGTGCAGTGTTGCCTGTAACGGCATATTTTTGGCTTCGTTCAACTATTAGTAAAGCATGATAAACACATCTTGTATGGTAAAGCTTTATTTGGAGAATCGAAATGTTTTCTGCGAGTTATTGCTGGTCACCAATATTGTCGACACACGAGAACAGTTATACCCCTGGTGAGAGCTGTATTAAACGTCCCATTCTTGGACGTTATTTATGCGGGACACTTGGCCCCTTACTCTTCTTCCTTATCCTGAATGCCCGGGCCCACACTTGCTTTCAAACTTTCCTCCTTAACCCTCATGTGCTCGTTCTTCGAAAAGAACCAAAGACACAAAGGTCTTTGTGCTTCAGCTTCCCCTATTCTCATGCAGAAGGTTTTCTTTCGGTTAATTCCTTTTATAATTGTGGTCTGCAGTTTATCCCTCAAATGCCCATTTTGGAACCCCATTGAAAGTTATATATGCATGTCGTTGAAAGAGCTTTTTCCATAGAGACTGTAAACGGTGTTTTGTGGAATTGTTAAACCTATACTCACAGCTGTAGCTATCCATGCCTCTTTTGTTGAACTTGTAGGGCTACACTTATGAACCTTACAAACTTGTGGGGTTTCGTTTAGAGGATTAGTTTTATTTCTCACATTTGACCTGTGAAACCTATTCCATGAACAAACAAGCATACATGGATGGTAATGACTTATCGAATAGAGCGAGCAACCATATAGGTAATTCAGTCAAAATTAAAATTTTAAGGATCCAGAAAACCCCCCAAAATGAGGGTATGCAACATATCAATCAAGAATCCTTCTTCTCTATAATTTGCTTGTATTTTGCTGCTGTTTCAGTGCGAAAAAAGACGAAGCCTGCATATTCTGCGGCGCTGCTCCTCACAGAGCAGTGCCTTTCAGATATGCGTTCTCCTTCAATCAACACACTACATTTCCTTCAAACCTGTCCTTCACAGCAGCTGAAGTTCACTCACATGTACACCTCCCCCCCCCCCTTCTCCCCCAGGCTCCGCTCCCCCTCTGTGTCTGGATAATGAATTTTAGTTTGCTAGCAGCTCCCTTTCTTGAAGTCTGTCAGGGCTTCATAATGAGACTGTACTTCTGGAAAGCAGCGGCATCTTTAGATTTCCATAGCCCAAGAGTGGGCCAGATGGGCACTCGACAAATTCCTCTCTGGCCAAATGAGGGAGATGTTAGGACGTTGTCGGAACGGTGCCCAAGGGCCCATCGGTCACTTTGGAGCCACAACCGCCTCTCCCCCCCTCTCCCCCCTCTCCCCCCTCTCCCCCCTCTCCCCCCTCTCCCCCCTCTCCCAGGTCGGATTCGGCCAGCCCATGCCTGACTGGTAGTGTGACACTTGGGTAGATGTATAGAAATTGCTCTCCTATTTATGTTGGACCTGTCTTTCTCTTTCATATTCATCGAAGAAGGTCCTACTCGACGACGCTGCCGGAGATAAAGGTAAAACAGTCTCCCCAATTTTTTTTCCATGGAAGGCTAAATTTTTATTAGAAATAGAAATATATATATTTTCATTGTGCTCCTATTAGGACACAACAATTATGAGGTTAGCCAGAAACACTTTTGCTTTCATTAGGGCATGAGCTCCAGTTTAGAATGAATACCGATGTGAGCTATTAGTGAGGGAAATCCAGAGGAAGGGGGGGGGGGCAGAAGTGACGTAATTGCTACAAGAGGAACCATTCGAAGAAGAGCATTTAACCATTGCCATTCACCGAGTGATCAGCCCGGTGGGCGGAGCATTGGCATACCATTGCGGGAGGGTTCGGATTTTGGTTGGGCCATACCAAGACTTGAACATCTGAGTGTTACCCCTCCCCCTTCTCCACCCTGAGGTACCATGGATGGGACATGCTCTTTATTCTGTATACCTATACTTTTTAACTCGCCTGAATGAAATTCAGGAGGAGACTTAGTGGTCACTATGGCGTGTGTGTAAGTGTGTGTGCGTGTGTGTGTGTGTGTGTCACACTTCCTCGTTAGCAGGATATCTTTCGAACGGTAAGTGCAATTGCGACAAAATTTTCAGGGTAGCATCGGGGTTGGGTGAATACAACCTGATCAGATTTTGGGCACAAAAGTCACTAATTAAAGTAAAGTAATTAGCCTATTTATGTAATTTATTGTATAGGCTCGTTAGCAAGATTACGGATGAACGTAGGTACTATGGTACTGTTTAGCACATAGATGCCGGATATGAGGTAGATGAATGATTAGATTCAGGGTGAAATATGGTAATTAAGTCGTTCAACTTAACTAATGTGCATATTTTATGCGAAATCTTTAAGTTGCTTGGATTTTCATGAAACCTGGTGTGTATGGTTAACCTTGAGTTCCAAAACTTTCTATCATGGATTCAGGGGCACTGGGAGGTCATTCAACTTATTGCATTAATTTTACATTAATTTTAGAGTTGCTGGATTTTTTCATGAAACTTGGTAAAATTGTCTAAATTTGCATATTTAGGGCAATTTTAGTCAAATTGCCACAGACTTTTATTCTCAGTAGACATGGTCAATAATCAGTCCATTTACGAATTTGAATTGATCACTGATTAGTAGGCTGTTTCTGTTGAGTGCTAATACCGAATCTTCAAGCGACACAGGGAATGCCTTGTAATTGTTTGCAATGGTGACTAATAGAAGTAAACACTGATCGCGCAACCAGGCGAGGCACTGGGGGCCGATCGCCTTGTTCAAAGTTGCTGCATTTTCTGACAGTTTTTCATAGTAGTTCCCGAATTCAATATCTGGGTGGGTCAAAACAGTGAATAATAAATTCCTCTGCCTAAACAGGTTAAGTAGTTTAGTAGATTCATATTTACTGACATACCCACCGATAGCAATTGTCATACAACCAGTGTCAATTCACACCTGATAACTCGAGGGAAACAGAATGCCAGTAGTAGGTATTAATGGCATTCTAAATTGTTATCTTTCTAGATAATGAGTCCCATGTGCAAGCCTGAGATTTAGAGTGGCGCTGTTTGGTTATGTTATCTAGGCAGAGGAACAAACAGCTGCTCTCCTTGTGTTCAGCTCCATGGTGCTTCCAGTCTTGCTATATTCTAGTGAGGCATGGGTGCTTACTGTGGGGGCTGTAGACAAAGGCTAGGTTCCTTTTATATTGACTACCACACTCCACTTGCATTCTTTTGGCTACCTCGCTGAAAACACCGTGCAAAGGGAGGCTCATGATGTGAGTCACAAGTCGCCGTTGCCTGATTCGTGATCGTCAACTGCGTTTGTCTCATTGGGCTCATTGCATGCTTTTTGACAGACGTTCCTGTTCACAGTGTTCTGTCGTAGATAGATAGATGTACCTTATTAAATCCTCTTGCAAGGAATTAAATGTCTGCAGAGTAAAGGTGTAAACCATAAACAGTAAAGCAATACTTTGGCGTTTACAGATAAGACAGTGAGAATGGTAGAACATTAAAAGGCACATAGAAAAAATGACAAAAACTCGAGTAAACGATTATAAATGATTGGCAACACAAAGCAGCTACCTGGTAAAATCTAAGTGTGTAAGGTAATCGCATTGCCAAGGAAAGATGAGCGATGGCGGTTAATATTAGAGAGAACCGGTCCAAGCCTCCCGCTGCGTTGGATTAGCCTGTCACTTAGCTGGCTATAGAGCGGGTGATTCTCGTCCTTCCAAAGAGACCTCAATTTGTTTCGGACTCGTGACTGATACACGGTGTCGACGTGGGCAAACTCTCCCCAATAATCCTCTCTGCCCATCTGATTATATCCTTGATATTCTTCCTGTGCGTTTCGTCAGTGTTGCCCACCAGCACACCATGCGGTACGCCCATACTGAGCAAATTATTGAATGGTAAAATATGGCAAGAAGATCCGGGCTTATATTAAAAGAATTTGAATTCACGTCGTGCAAGTAGAGGCGGTGGGGGGGGGGTCGTGGGAGCGCTGTCTCGAGTACTTTAAACATTGTCTAGTTCTTCATTCTGACTCCCCCCAGATACTTTTATTCTGACACTCTCTCTCATCATAGGAACTGGTGGTTCTTTGGGCCGGCTGCCAGAACTGGTCACTTGCTCAAACGACAGTTGGGATGGTGGGTGGACGCGCTCGTGTGATAGGATGATAAAACCACTAGGTGATCTGCCAGTTTACTCTCACTGTTCCTCATCTCCTCTTCTATCCAGTGCAACTCTTCTGTGAATGCAGACCCATAGGGGCAGAAGGTCCACTACGACGAGGAGGATGCGGTAGCCTACAGCTACTCCTTCTTCCACTTCATGCTGGCCCTGGCCTCCTGCTACATCATGATGACCCTCACCAACTGGTTTGAGTAAGTACAGTATACCTGGGTAGTCCGGACACACGTGGGTAAAAAGCGGACACTATTTTTCGCCCGACCCTCGAACGTTACCTTAGAAACACGATAATAGAACAGTTCGCGGAACTAATCAGGGTTATAGAATTAGTATCCAGCGAAATGGGCCGATTACGAGTGAGAACTTACACAAAATGGCCGTATGAGGGATTCAGATCCGCTTTTGACAGTGACCTGCATCGTAGCATATTGTTGTTTCAAATTTTCATAGCGTTTAGTATGTAACTGCAATATGGCTGCATACAATAGTTACCTACTGCATTAGCGTTCCGCTTTCTAGACCAGGTTCTCGGAATCGATGTCAGCGCCTGGACGGCCTGGGAAATCTTTGAATCCACCTTGAATTCATCATTTTGAAAGTCGATCGTTTATAATATTTGTACACACCCTACTTGACGATTTGAGTGCGTTTCCTCTGTATTTTGCGATTTGGAATTTCAGAAAATTGATGATCTCTTAAGTGTCCGTCACGGCCAGACCTATTATAGTTCATGGTGACAATCATATCTCTCAATCATAAGATCCACCTTACAGTATACACATTGGGAGTATTATCATATCCAGGAGGATGTAAGGCCATAGGTGTCAGTGGTATTGTTTTACGGACTCCATGCCGTTTGGGGGCCCGAGACCTACCAGGCAGGTTCGGTCCTCGACCACATCACATACCTTCCATCATTTAATTGATGTTACTGGTCTCCCAGCTGCTATATTATGTAGCCACCCATTCAAACTGTTTAGTTTGTGTATTAGATAATACCAGATATAATATCTCATTCAGTGTCAAGAGCTCAACACTACATTGTCTATACTCAAGTCTTACCCTGGCACCACATCCAACAACATTATGATGACTTCAACTAACTGGTGATCCAAGTCCCAATAAGAACAGTTCGTTTTTTTTTTCCACTCCTGACATAACCTTCAGCTTGCCTACCGATGTCACAATTGCAGTCTGAGTGAATTGAACAAGTGAAATCCAATCTACCATGGTCTTTATTCTAGCGCTACGAACAACGTTATTGCAGTTTATTGTCTAGCCCACAGCCTGCATTGGTGTGCAACACCATGTATCATACTCCGGAGCTAGTTGCTTCTATCGGACTATTATAGTATGGCAAGATTCTTGGGCCGTGTGGGGTCTCGACCATGAATGATGATGTAACCTGGGTGCTTATTGTATTGATGATCTGACGACCAATTAAATATCAGCGGTCATTGCATAATCAAACCCACGTAACCATCTGTATTGTATGCCTTGCCATGCATCGATGACCAACGAGAACCCCACGTTCACTCAAGCTACATGGCTGTTGCGATATGGGGTTTGGATAAACCAAGTTAAAGATCCGAATGGAACACAGAACCTGTGCAAGAACTGTTGCGTTGGGTAACGACACCCACTCCTGCTCTTATAAGAGCAGCTTTCCCACCACCCTGCCAGTGGGAAGTTTTCCCTTCCTGTCACACCTTGGTGTCTTTTTTGTCTCGCCTGCAACAAAGTTCAGAAAGACCAGGATCACTTTGATGTATGTGTGTGTGTTTGTATGTATGTGTGTGTGTGTCCCACCTTCCATCTTTAACAGATTTCTCTGAAACCGGTAAAACCTATTTTGATGAAATTTTGTATGTAGTTGGGGTTGGATAACATGACGTCACCACTAATGAGTAAGGTATTAGCCCGATTTCATGGATTTTATATTGTTTAAGCTGTTAGCAAGATTGTCGGATGAAACCGTACGGAGCTATGGTCCCACTTGGTGTTTGGCCGATAGATGCTGAATAAGTAGCTGAAACTGCATAGATTTTCAGCGTAAATATGCTAATTAAGTTTGTCTAATTCACATAATTTATTGGAAGTTTGTCGGATTCACGAAACGTGTTTCTCCCAACCAGCCCATCCTGAGATGGGGCAACCTCACTGCTCTCTGGCATAGGCGCCATGTGGGCAAATAATCGGCTCAACTGGGTGTGTCATCGGCCTCTTTCATCGACCCTTGTGGCACCACTCATCCTCAATGACCGAGACTTCTCCTAGACGGTGAACGGAGGACAAACATTTTCCTCTCGGGCTCTGACGAGCAATCTTGTTCCACTTTTTTTTGTCTGTGGAATGCAATCAATTACTATTATAACTCTTGTTGTGTGTTTTTCATCGTTGGGGCGGGTTTAGGCAGTTGGTGGTAGTGGGTAAAAGCCAAATAACCAGATTTTGATGGATGTTTTTCTTCATTATTGCTGTTCCTTTTATATTGACATTGTAAAGATATATTATGTACATTTCAGATCTAGTAGGTCCATATTTCATCAATGTCGCAGCAATTATTATTAGTAGAGCGTGTGTGAATAGGAGTCTTCACGCGATTAGTGACCTTGTATGTACAGCTCGCACAATACCTGTCATTATAGGCTGTTTGTATGAAATCAATTGTACGCCTCATTAGAATTTTCGGTAGGAATTGGCAGTGAAACAATCTGCCAATTGACCCCGATATCTATCAATAATCTGAGACAAAGATGGGAGGGGGGGGGGAGCAGCCACTGGGGAAGAGCCGAGTACAAAGGTGGGGGTGCAGCCACTGGGGAAGGGTGTGGGGTATGACCCCCTAACTTTTAAGAGAGCCTCCATAAGCTTGTCCCTTCACACAAAAACACCGCTTATTTGCTGAGATATCGCGATTGGGTGTCAAGGACAATTGCAACCACAATCAGTTCTGATGGAGGGTGATATGTCTTTTAAGGCTTTAATAATTCCACCTGTCCTCATATGGCACATGATTATACGTGACTTAATACAACATATTCATCCTTTGACGTTAGTACCAAATATAGCCCTGCTTGCCTCATCATCTCAGCCAGTGGCCGAAAAATCACCTGACGTTGCAGTTCCTGATGTTAAGAAGCATGAGAATAACTCGGCCTGCTGGCAACTCTACCACAATTTTCAAGAGGTGGGTTTATGTGGGAAGCATCATTCGTGTCTTTCAGAGATACAGGTGTAAATGGTGGTCCGTGAAGCAAGTTCCTACCCCTGCATTGGAACTTCGGGGCACTAGCAAAAGGAAAGACATATTTTTCATTATGTTTTTCAATAAGGCCTTCGAAAGTTAGGAAGTCGTCTTCAGGGAACATTGTCGACCTATGTTGCATGGGAATTTCCGGTGTTCGTCCACAAGGCCCAGCACATTATTTGTTCTGTTGATATATTCAGGTTCCCACATCATGGAAGTTCATCACTAAAAATCCAGAGCCTGGAAAAGTTTTGGGCATTCAGTGAAATTTGTTGATTCATGGAAAAGTTTTTGCAAGAAGTATCTTGTCCCTTTCTCACAGCTTTTTGCTGTTGTTGTTTTTGACTTCCTGTTGGATGTTCAGTTGAATTATTCTGGCGAGAGTTCTTAGAGAAGTACATGTAACTTTTATTTGTCATGACACATCATGGAATTGATTGCCCAGAATTTCTGCAGTACCCCTTTTATTCTCACGAACTGGGGCAGGACTACATTGTTGTAGATTTTTGGAAGTTTGGGTTCAGGGATTAAAGCAATGGAAGAAGACTTCTTTCGTAAAAGGTTGCTGGAGACATCTGGCAACATCTGTGAATATTTTATAATCGTGAATAGGATAATTTAGGTTATCCAACTTTATTGGCAGATGCAAATAACAAGATACTCCATTGTAGAATAGACATTCACAGAATATGCTTTAGGTATTTGGGCAGACCCAACCTCTCAAATGTAGAATTAGTGTCAGCAAGTTCAATTCGCTTAGAACCCCTGCTAATTTTTTTCCGAATACCGCCCGAAGGTCTGCGATAAAAAGACTTTAAGAGGAATGTACCCGGGGCTGAAGTTAGACTAATGTTTGCCATGCATTCTTTATGAAACCGTATAACTGTACATCTGTCATTAGTCATTATTTGCAATGAATATTGCTGACTTTGCCCTAATGAACTTAGCTAAAATGGGACCACTGTTAATGTTAGCCTAATGTTCCACACCTTCATAGATGGGGGGGGCACTGTCACAGAAAATGGGGCGGTATTCAGTAATGAACAGTCAACCGAAGACTACACCTTCAAATGTACAGCGTAACCACTGGAACCTTGGCTTTTTTTTAAGTCTTGTTTACGTTTTTTATCATACTAATGTAGAAAAAGCCGTCACTTATGCTTATGCTTCTTGTTGCTCTTGATATTGTTTGTGGAATCATACTAGCCAGCTATTTCTTCACATCCGGTGTTAATATTTATTTCTACGTCATCCCTTCACTGATTGCGCTCATTCCAGTGGCAGATAGGCCATAAAGCTTCCCCCTATACATGAAGGGTTTGTTGAGTATTGACAGTTGGAACGCTATCCCTGCAAGACGTTTGCATATCTCCCTCTGCAAAGATCACCCTTCCTCAGGGTTCAGCTCAGGTAATGTCCAGGGGTGGATTCGTGCGCCAATCCGAGTCAAGAACCGAGTCCCACCACTCCAAGTCCGAGTCCAAAGAAGGTACCGAGTTCCTCAACATTCGAGTCCGAGTCAAGTCCGATCCTTGTGTCCGAGCCCACGCGTCGCCTATTACAACTTGGCATTTAGCCGAAATAAATGGTATCAGGTTCAAAAAAACAAGTTAAATTGCAGTTAGTTGCATCATATCCCCCCCACAAACAGGGTATATTGTAATGTTCATATTCATCCCAGTTGGGGCTGGTCTGGCCCCTTACCCCTGTTTTACAGTTTGAGACATCATTGGGGAAGTTCTAAAACTAGCCATGTAAATGTAAATTGCATACAGCGTGGCACAATACAAAATAAATGCCCTAAACCCTCATGTATATAACTCCACTGATCCCCACCTCTCATTTTTGCAAACTCTGGACAATAATAAGTTTCATTGAACTTTTCATTGCATTTTCAAGACAAACCAACATAATCCCATCTTTATAGACTGGGGCGTTCATAATGTAGTACCTCAATAAGGATGCCACCTGCTAACCACCATTCCGACAAGCGCAGTCCGTTAGTCAATAAATGCATATGGCTATAACTTCAGATTTGAGTGAATTTGGAGACATTGACAATACCAAGACAGTACATCCGCATTTATGATTGTATGTGCGATGTCAAAATTTTCTGCATTTATAACACCTAAGTGTCGGGATTCCCCTGTGGATTTTTCTCTGAGCGGTCTTGAACCGGCACTCGGACCGGTCCCGAGTCCCAACTCGAGTCCCCGAGTGTCCGATCTTCATAATCGTCTGAGACCGAGACCGGACTCTAGTCCCCAACACGGATGTAATGAACTGGAAAACACAGTCTTGTCCTCATGACACTGACATTCCTCCAAAGTCTGTGTAGAGTGGCCACACTGGCGGCATCTATGATCATGAGCAATGAATTTGTTTAAGGTTCTCCTCATGTTTTTCATGCTATTATCACTGCTCCCATCTAACATAAAGATTATATGCCTTCCCCGCCCTCTAGATGTCTCCATAGTTCCTGACAAAAATCTTCCTGTTGTGCCCACCCAGCCGTAACAAATCCTACAGTGAGTCGGATCTTTCCAACTTTCGTGTCGTATCAATGGAATGCACTACCGCGTTCCTTAAAAACCCTTGGATCTATCCCTATCCTCACATCACCGCTTAAGTCACTCTATTTTCTGGGGCTCTCCCTGAGGGCCTTAGATCTTCACCGAGTTGTCTTGGTTCAGCCGCTTTCGATCGTGCTATTTCTATTCCTGCTATAATAAATGCTTCTTATTATGGTACTATTTTGGTTCAACCCCCCCCTTTGGAAAACATTGGATACAAAGTTATTGTATTTCAAATGTAGATCTCATGTGGCCATTGGCACATATCACAGAAATCCTATTTTGCAACAATTTATGTTGTACGTGCCAAATACTTCACCATTTCTTATGAAATGCTTATTGTTCTTGACATTTGAAGAACTTAAGAATTAAAGAAAACAGAAAAAATGCTGGTTTGTACAAGTGTGGTGCCACTCCTTGTTGCTGGATGTCGTATAATGTAGTATATACCATGAGATTGGCAAGTTTTTGAAGGTAGGAAATGTTGTATGGAATCTCAATCCCACAGACAATGGAACTGCTAGCCAGCTCGAGGCATGACCCCAATCATTTGAAAAATGGCATCAACTGGCTGCTAGATTTGGTAGAATCAAATAATTGTGGTATTCCCTCATAGGTGAAGTCATATAAGAGCCGGGAACCGTCTCGACAAGGCACAGAGGCTCATTGTCATGTCATCGTCATGGAACACTCTCATACTAAGTTCCAGAAAATAACAGACTCCAGTCTTCTCCAATTCTCAGAATTCAAGTATACCACCTCTCCCGCTTCTAGGGAGTGTTCAACTTGATGGGTGAGTAATGAAAAAGTCTGGTTCCAAGCCTCGTAGCCATTTTGTCCACAGTAAATGGTAGAGGTCGCTATGCTGAATCTTGCTGTAAACCATTCGCCGCTCACTATCAATTGTCAATGTATTCTATGAAAGCTGGACAAACTGCCCCTGATAGACGGCAGTAAATTGGGAATAGTGAACAATTGTGAACAGGAGATACATGTACAACTTTAATTGTAGCAATCCTGCTACTTTTCCCAACAGGCTGGGAAACTTTGGAAGGGAAGGGAGTGGGGTGGGGAAACTGAACTCGTGCCCGACAAATGACGGTCCCACTCCATTGCCAAGACATTTTCATTCAACCCAGATATTCAGTGGATCATGCTAATACATTTCTGTTGATCTATTGATGTGGTCGCTCCACAGTCCAACGCAGGTAAATTTGAACTGTGGCTTTTTCCAGCAAGTGACACGATTTTTATGGTATTTTCTCGATTAACACACAAACATCAAAGGGGAAATATTTCTGCGAGTCAGGCGTGATTGGGCAAAGCGTGTTTGCAATTGTTGCTCTCACGATGTCTTTTCTGAAGCTATGGTGCTTAATAGCCCCAACCATTTTAGGTGCCTGACCAGAAAACAAAAACAAGTCAAGTATTCTAAAATGAGTTGGTTGGGGGTTGCAGTCCTTCACCTGTTTAGGATGTGTCACCCGGACCCTTGGGAAGAAAAACATTGCCCCTACATCAGTCCTCACTATAACCTCTGACCGAGTATTTTAGCTACAGCCAAGGGTTGCTTGGCTATACAACACGACTCTGGAACCAGTCTCCTCGATCAATCCAAGGTATTCGACTGCCAGTCCTCTACGACTCGAAGCGATGGCAAAATATTACATATTTGAACGATCGTTTGGGGAATAGAGACTTGCCAATTCACAAACCCATCACAAACAACCATTGATCGGGATTCTGGCTGCAAAGTTCCCCTGCACATTCTGGTGCTGTCACCTCTCTCGCCTGCTGTCAAACACATCTCAACCTTTGAATCCTTTTCTGATGGCTTGAAGTAATCCTTCAATCTCTGGGTGAAGCTCTATCGAGGTACTCTCCATTTCCCCATGCTCGCTGTTAAAAGAGGAATCATTATAGAAAGAATTAATGACCCTTTCCAGCAAAAAAAAAACAAGAAGTTATCGCGCAAATGATCTGCCTTTCACCACAACGTTTGCAGTACACCCACATATTAGCCATGGGGGCTAGGCATTGCAACCATGCATTCCATTCACACCATCCTTTTTTGGGGCCAACCACTCCATACAAGTGGTTGGCACAATTGGTAAGAGCGGTGGCCTTCGATCCACCCGGAGAACTGGGGTTTCGATTCCTCCCGGTCGGGTCATACCAAAGACTTTAAAAATGGACCTGTTGAGGGACTCGCAGCTGACAATTTGTGCAGTTCCAGTTGTGCACCCTTGCTGGGCCTTGGAATAGGTTCATCCTCCTCTGCTCCCGCAAGAATACCATAGAGAAAAAAAAGGCTGTATGTAGATGAGGCAATTCAGATTTCTTACGACAATTCAACCCAGCCAAAGACAACCAGGGTCGTCATCCTATCAGAGGATCAAGAGAGCCTCTCCACTGGGTGGAGAAGCATATTCAACGCTTTCAAGTAGCGTCCGCCCACCAACCATTCTCAGGTGGGAGACACCATGCAGCATAAGGCACGTCTATTCCTTGCTATCCTCTCTTTCCCCCTTATTCATCCGTACTGTCCGTCTGCCATGAACAATGGTTTGGTGGCCGTGCCTAGCTATAAAACTATCCAGATCCCCCTGGGGCTATAGGTGGGTGTACTGCAAGTTTTAGTGATCAAGTAGGTACATGCTTATAATTACCATAACAGGTTTTTTTACAGTTGGTTTGACAATATGCAATTAAAAGGTGATATGTTTTCTTAGACTAGGTTGAATGATTGCTCGTTCAGATAACTCTGTTTACGTTGAAAAATGCTGTCACCATGCACACGCGAGTCCCAACAAAGTAACATTACCCTGTGTATCATGATATAATCCAACTTTATACAGCATTTATAACACTATATAGAAGGCGATAATGCAATATTGACCTGCTCATTTAGTGGCTTGTCATAGTCATACCCATCTCGAAATGATCAACATGGGGAGAGAGTAGGTAGGCCTGAAAACCCCACAGGAAGTGCAGGGGTAGGAGGGGGGGGGGGGGGTTGGTTTAGTTAGAACTAAGTAGGACTGGACTGGAACTGCATCCCCACCCACCGGGTCCCCACCCGCCCACCCAGCAACCACCCGCCCACCCCCGCCCACCCAGTTTTTTTAAACACAAAAGTCTCGATACTGTTGCCATAACCATGCTGCATTCCTCTGCTGTTGATCCGGGTGGCTGATGTCTCCTTCACTCTAGGAAACTGCCAAGAACGAGATAAAAACATCAAATATGATATTAAAATCAACTGATCTCGCCGGGCCATGAAGGATACTAAACTTCAGTGCTATAATTTCTACTTTTCTGAGGGCTTTTCCGGATAAAGACCTGCGAGACATCTGTTGTTGGAACCAAGGGTATTGAACATATTTTAGTGGCAGAATGAACAGCCATCTGATTTGCACATCCCATCATTGCACTTTTGTAAAAGTCCACTTGAATCATAATCCTGTTGAGCTAGTCAAGAACTGTCACTTCATGACTGGCAGTTCCAAGGTTTCTCTTGGGACAATGTCTTCAGGGTTACCCACTATTTACTTTCTTCAGGCATTTCATAAATGTTGATAAACCTGAGAACCCTCCGTTCAGAAACTCCCACAACTCTGACGGGAATGATGGATGAGAGTAGAGAGTAGCATTAGTGTTCGAAATAGCTTTCTTTGCATCGCGAAATGCTCCTCAAATTGTGCAAGATTGCTACAAATTCTGGAGGTGCATGCATTTTTTAGCAGTCAGTTTGTAGACAAAAAACTATAGACAAATACAGGTTCCCCAGGATTCTTCCCCAAACTACTACACTAGTGTCACTGCATTATTTCAACCACTGAGGACACGTCAGTCTACAGTAGCCCCATGCCAATATTATAAACTGATTAGTTACACCCCCCAGCTATCCACTAGCGTGTATTCCTCTCTACTATGATGGTGTTTGGCTAGGTCGATGTCTTATTTTTGTAATAACAGGAAATCCACAATCAGGATACTTGTTCTGTTGGGTGAATATGATGAATTGATGCAAAACTATTAACGTGGAAGTTGCCCTGCTGCTTACTTTAGAGATATATTCAGATATTCAATTATTCCTAAAGATTAATGTCTTCAATGTTGGGGGTGGGTGGTTAGAGGTGTAGGACTGAATAGACATGAAGCAAACTCGGACGGCTTCGCCCATGTTATTTTTCAGCAGAATTTTGAGCCCCTCTGCACTTCCTTTTCCTAATAGAAGCTCATAAGAGATGCATCCGAAGAGCTACGACTCCTGAACCTACCTTGTTGCGATAGAAATCTGTGTTCAGCTTTGGGAGGGCTTCATACTGCCTGTCACACTCCCCCGGCTCATTGATCGGGGGAACAAGCAAAGTAAGGAGTAAAATTAATCGTTAAAATGTGGATTGGATTAGTTTTATAACACGTCATTACACTACTCAAGAAAACTAACATGTTACAGTGTCCCCAGAATGAAACTTTTAATGTTCCAGTTCAAATAACTTCCTCCCAGGCCCTCTCTAGTCAAACTCAATACTAAGCATCAGCAGAATCAAGCAAAACCCTGCCAAAATCAATAACTCTTGAACTTCAGGCAATTGGGGTCGGTTCTGACTATAATATCTTTGTACAAACTCTGTTTAATGCTAACGAATGCCCTTTAACGGGAGTTTTACCCGTCCAAGAAAAACACTGGCTGTCAAATAGGAGCATTCGAACATCCATTAATTCAAATGTTTAGCTCGAACACATGTATAGAATATTTTGGCACCACAGTTTGATACTTGTTAATTCTCAATAGAATGAGCTTTACATTACCAACATAACACTATGTCCATATTTCACTTCTCAATCACCCAGTGGCTGCATGTACTACTGTATGTTTTCCATACATGGTGGTGGGTAGTAGAACCCTAAATCGTTTCGGTGAGTCTGTGGTTGTTCTCAGTGTGGAGAAGATTTGAGGAAACTTCACTTTTGAAACTTGTGAACATGACAATTGGACAGGATTGAATAGATAAGTTCATGTTTGTTTCCCATGATGGGTACACGAATCCAAATGTTTGGGGTCACGTCAGAGGTCGATGTTGTAAACTACACTATGGAATTTATATAATGTTGGCCCGATCAGGCCTGGAACTTTTTATGAGAAGCACAAGAACCCCATATTGGGGGGGAGAAGACTTGAGTGTCATTATCAGTGGAAGTTTAGCAAATTTTAGTTGTAAGTTAGTAGACTTATATACTATGAAGTAATAACTTCTGACCCAGGTCCAGATGAATGAAGCCTCAGATTGAGTGGTTTATCATGATGATAACAGAAGTTTTTGGGGGTGAGGTCAGATGTTTATATGCGGTGGAAGAGGTCAAAAATCGGACAGGAAGGGATGTGTGAGGTGTTGGTCAGTGAGGTAAAAAGGTCTGTAGGGGTAAATTTCAGCATTTTGTTCGACCGTCGCGGGTTACTACACTTCAAAGGGTTTGTGGTCCCGCAAACATGCACCATGCTGCAAGTACCAATGCAAGCAAAAGGGTTTGAAAAAATTAAATATGTGCTGTTGCAAGGTATATAGAGTTAATAGTGTACAGGTAGGTGAGAGTTTAATTGGCAGTGTGTCAAGAGCAATGGGCGGTACTGTCTGTTGATGTTAATAGCATTCAGACAAGGGCGGGGGCACGATCATGGGGGGGTGGGGGGGACAGCAAATCCCCCCCCAATATTCGGGTTGGGGGGGACGCAATGCGTTTTTCCCCCCCAATATTTGAGCCCGATGCTATTTCGCTGACACTGTATCCGACATATCCATCGGCAACCATGTTTAAACAATGCTGGATGACCTTAATGACAAGTTGACGTTGAATTCTGCTGCTCCATTTCGAAATTCGCGCGGTGCGGGCGGGGGTATGCGTGGTGTTGTTGTTGTTTGTGTCGTTGTGTCAGACATATTTGCTGTGCCGTTCTCCCGACATATGATGTTCATTAACGTGATCAACTTAAAAGTATCAATGAAAGAAGGGTTCTCTCCACAACCCTATCTGTTGACGTAAGACGGTTCACCAACTTGGTGTGTCTCTCCGTCATTGGACGTTGTCAAACAAATCGCTATCTTGAGGTGAAGGGGGTTTAGACGACGGGGGTATGTCTACCACCTGGCGGGATCTGTGATTTTTAGTTATTTATTGGTGGCACTACTTGTTGAAAGTTGAGTGCACTAGTCTGTGCACATACTATCACTATTGGGGCACACGGTGCGGCATCGAAGATGCAACCAGGGAACACCAAAAAAAAAAATTGCGTTGTCCAAAGCATGATCCCAATTCAATGTGGAAGAAAAGTCTGTCCAAAGGTTGCTTCCAAATTTGCCTGACTGTTTTGATGGAATGCCCAAAACTGTAACTTTGTTGTCTTTGAAGGAGATGTTGTGGCGACGGGCGAGTCCTATACCACCCTGCCTGGCGGACCGTGTTTGTTTTGGCGAAATATGGTCTATCTGCAAAAATTTAAAATAGCGTATTCGGCATTCAATTATGGGTGCGACCCTTTTTTTAAAGTTGGTTGCCCGCACGGTCACATACTAACACACTAAGGGGGCAGGCACACGGTCGAGTTGACCCATCACATGGCCATCGAAATTCGGCTAGGAAACCGCCACGAATTCGTGCAAAGACATGAAAAAAGTTTTGGTGAAAAGTTTATATCCAAAAATGCCTGCCTTTTAGATGGAGTGTTCAAAAGTTGGTAAAATTTTTCCGCCGTCGCTCCGCTCGCGGGTTGCGGCGTTACTTCTGTGGTACACATATTTGGCCACAGTCCGGGCTCTAATTAGAACTTTCCGCTCCCATGCGGCCCCTGGTCCGCAAAGAAGATCAAAACGGGACCGGGGGGGGCTCCCCGTATCTTTGAGAAAAACTCAGGCCGCCTTTTCGTAAGTGAAGGTCAAGAGAGGAGTCATGCCAATGTCGATCGTTGGGTCAATTGGATCCTGCGAAATCTCACCCCTTCGCGTGAACGTAGTGGTGGTGGCATTGCCCATTCTCGATGATCCTTCATGACTGAAACCTCACTGCATCGTATTTCAGAAAGGTCACAGGCACCCAACGCGAAACCTTTGAAATGATCACTAAGGCGATAAGTTTGGAGAAATCTTTTCCTCAAAATAAAAATTTGTTATCAATGTTAGGACTGCTGCGGATTGTCCCATAAGGCATGGGAAGTGCCGTTTCTTGCCAATCTAGGGGGTTCTGTTCAAACGAAAAATTTTCTTGTACGCTACGCGCCAACTGGGGTGGCGCTCCGCATTAGATGGTATTCATTCTCATCTGTCCCCCAACCGCCACCAAATCGCCGCCCTTGCATTAGATTTCAACTTCAGACTAAACAAATTGCAGTGCATTATTACTCAGGATTGTGTCATTAGAGCAGCAGCATCTGTCTCTGGACAATCAGCCCTATGTGGACCCGATTTTGGGAAAAAATTTGGAGGGAAAAATAAAATGTTATTAATCTAACAGATATAGCTTTTGTAATAACACTATTCGAGAAGAGTAGGGAGCTTCACTGGTGTTATGCATGATGGCCACAATCACACTGAAGATCAGCGCGAAAATGTATAAATTATGTATATATTATAGTCCTGGAGTGATCATTCAATTCATTGCGTACAGGCACGCAATGAATTTGAGGTAAACAGTATCAATATTCATCAAACTGCTGAGTGCTTTTTGAAAAATTGTTTACCCCCTGACTCAAGAACGCAAATCAGATTTTATCCAAAATTTAGGTAAATCTGGAACAGACTGATTGACACACCTTTTCCAAATAGCCACCAACAAAAAACAGATTACGGAATATTTCTGCTGATATTTTTCTCTTCAATTCACATGCCAAAAAAACGAAAAACAAAGTGCATCAGACATATTTCATGTTGCCAATTTTTGTTATGGTCAGACAGCACATTGCACAACTCACCACGATGATTGACTTCAATATGAATATGATAACTCCTGTTATTCCAAGGTGCTGTAGCTGTGATGTGAAATAGTGACTGACTTCAGGATTCAATTCTCAGTAACTTATGCTATGCGAAACGATGCAAACAGTGGCATGTGGAGGCATATGATCAATAAACGATGTGCACCAAATTCTATGTATTTGTGAATGGTTGCTGAGTATAGAAACAAAAAATTGATGAATATTTGCTATCGTAAGGGACTGATTGAGATCACTCCACTCCATTAATGTAGTGGTGGAGAATGTCTTGTCTCACCGGAGAAAGAAAAAAGAAGCAGAAGAAGGACTGGAAGAAAATGGTACATGATCTCTCAAAAGCTTGATATGCGATAACTAGGTGTGGTAACTGTAAAGAAGAGAGAGCTAAACCCTGTTGATGCAGGAGTAACCAAACTTGTGATGCTAAGCACATTACTCCTTCCCATCGAAAAAGATTTTTTTTCCTATTCCAAAATCATTGGCAATTGTTAAATCTTTAGTTGTTAAACTACATAATCAGTCTACATGACATTTAAAGTGAGAACACATGTCCGTTGAGAGAGCGGAACCAAGCATTAATAAACCAAAATGGATGCGAAGGTGGGCTGAAACGAGTGATTCGGAAAAAACGAAAAGCCCTGGAAAAATAATAACAAGAATACAAAGACCAAGAACAGGAGGGGGAGTACTTTAAATCACTGCAAAAAAACAGGTGATTGAAGATGCAAAGAAAGAAGCCAGACGAATTTTCGAAGGGCCGCTGGCAGAAGAAAAAAATTAAGAAGACCCAAAACATTTACTCATATGTTACGATCCAAACAAAACGTAAGGAGAAAAAAGTAGGCCCAATAAAGGATGAATGAAAACGGAGAAGTTGTTTAATGGATTATATGGAAACAGCAGAAGCTCTCAGCAAATTCTTCTCTGAAGTGTTAAACGTGAAGAAGACAAAAACATAAACGGATACAGAAATATTCTTCCACAGGGAGGATGGTAAATTATTGAACTTAGACATAAATGAAGAGATGGTTTGTCCGACCAACAATTACAGGAAATAACGAAAGGAAAAGAGGCTGAACCAGATAACATCAAACCAGATTACATGAGGGAAAGGGCGAGGGAAATTGTCAACACTGCTGAAAAATGATTTTGGCAAGGGAATTCCCATAAAACATCAGAGATTCCAAGGAATGGAAAAAGAGCAACATAACACCTTTGTTCAAGAAGAAAGGAGATTCGCTCGATGTGTTGAACTACCAGCCAGTGAACTTGACATCTGTACACTGGGAAAAGTAATCGTAATGGAAATGCTTTTGAGAGATATCATAACTGAATCATATGGAAACAAAACAACATGATAAAGACACACAGCATGGATTCTGAAGGGGACGTTCTTGGATATTCAAAATGTGGTCACTGCGGCCACGTTAACAAAGTAGTATTAGATGAAGGAAAATCTGTGGAGGTATATCCCTGGACCTGCAAAAGCTTTTGACACTGTACCACACACGGAGGTTAGTTGCAGACCTGAAGCATATGGAATAGATGGGACTGACATAACAAAAAGGGATCGAGAGCTGCTGAAGGACGAGCAGCAGAGGGTTGTTCTAAATGGAAAAAGTCGCTGAGTGGAGGAAGGGGTAACAATTTCAGTGGTACAAGGGTCAGGCTCTGGGTCCGGTTTGTTTCAATATGTTCACGATATGAACGATTTAGACAATGGGGTTAAGTCAGAACTTAGTCAATTTGCAGATGACACTAAAGTGGTCACACTATAAGAAATATGTAGACCAGCAACAGCTGCAGGAGGATGTGAATACAACTCGTCCGGGGGGACAGAGAAAGGGCAAATTGAATTCAATGTGGAAAATGTTCAGTGTGCATTTTGGATCTGGGAACCCCCGAAAGTACGACTAGTACATGGAAGGAAAGGAATTATTGAAAAACACCAGACGAAGAGAAGGATTTGGGAATATATGTGAAATATAACTATGGAAACTAGTAGACAAGTGTGCTGAATCTGCCTAGAAAGCGAATAGAGTGATGGAATTATCAAACGAATTTCACCAACTTGACTCTAAAGGTTAGTGCTGAATCTGTACCAATCCCTTGTGAGGCCACACTCTGGGATTATTGTGTACCCGCCTGGAGACCATACTTGAAGAAAGAAAGACCATTGAGGTTATTGAAGGATTGCAAAGGGAAAATGACAAAATCATCCATGGGCCAGAGAAATAAGTCATACGAAGAGAGATGAAAAAGATTGAAGTTGGATGACATAGAAAACCGCCCACTCACACCAAGATCTGATACCATTTTACAATATAACACAAGAAAGGATACGACATACATGTGGATGGACTTGCGGAAATAATAGGGAGAGACAGAAGTCGGACCAGAGACATTCACTGATGAAAATAATACCATCACAGTGTGCATTGGGAGTAGACGGAACTCGTTATTTCTGCGGCAGGATATGGAAAACTTGGAATAAAATGCAGCAGGAAAGCAGTCAAAGCCCAACCCTAATATTTTTCAGAACAGATAGTGAGTGCGGGATCCTTGAGGGGTCATTACCATTAGGAAATCGTATCCTAAGAGCCATTCTCCTCAAAGACTCTTTGAAGCCAGACGAGAGGGAGGGTGGAGGAGGGGCTCCAGGTCCATCAGGTAAATGATTACATGATTCTTCGCACACAGGTGTTGTGTGTGACGAGAAAGGAACGATCAATTTTGTCAATCCGTATGAACGGAGATCTGCAATAACTTTCCTAAAACCAGAGCATTGGCCCCTTTGTAACAGGTATCAATGCACAGAAAAAGTTGTACGGTACAGATGTGCAAAATACACGCAACGCTATTCATGACTGTATGCGGATGATTCATTGGGTCCATGTGAACAAGGAGGGTGTGTTAGGCATCCGTACATTCTGGTGCAGGGTTCGGGGCTGAGTTGATGACTAGATTTTGCGATTTTGCTACACAGTGAATGCTTGACTTTGTACACAAAAATTATCAGAGGTCATATTTGCTTGAAATTTCAAGACACAGGTTTTCAAAAATTTGATAAAATTCATAGTAAGCTGCTCAATATTGTTAATTTTCACCGTTGGGATGGTGAGGTAGTGAAGCTTGTGAATATACTTCTATGAAAAGTACACGTGGGCTATTTTGATGTTGGGGGGGGGTGTGGATCAATTTGAAGAGTTGGGTGACCCCGCGGAGTTCGGGTACACGCGAGTTAGTTGTTTTACTATATAAAGTATGGGACAAAACTTCTTGACAACGCGTATCAAGCTTTTCGAGAGATTCCAATTCATTGGGCCTACCGTTGTCTTCTAGTCGGCATGGTAGCTGACATTCACTCTCAATACATTTACCTATGAACAAACATCGCCCGAAACGTTGCGCTACAAAACGCAAAACGAGTTATTGGGCGTCAAAGCTTAGGATGAGCCTTCAGGTGTACACGAATAACATTAGGCCACTGGGTGTACACGCACTGACCGTAACGGCCAAATCCTGAATTGCAAAATGCTGGAAAAGTCAAAATAATGAACCGGACATAAATTACTTTATATTAGGTCCTTCTTGAAACGCAGCTGGCTATTTTCTGTCTCAAATGTTCACCTAAATCACGTCCAGATTTCGTCTTGTCAACGGGCCAGTTTTTGTGCCAGACCCGAAGGAAGTTTCTGTACCTGGAGGCCGCCATATTGTCTGATTGCAGCAATGTCCTGTCGTCCCATTTAGTTTTTGTAGAAATATTGAGGCATTCAAAAATTACAATGGAACGCTTTCACCTACCTTCATATTTATTTGAGGTTTATGCAAAACGCCACTGTCCATCATCACGTGGATGAATGAAGTTCATAATTTAATTCCTCTCTCCTAATTCGGAAACAAATCTCTGCAAATAATAATGAAACAATGACGCGTACCCTAAGTGATACGAAAAGAAGGATGTTGGCTAGCTTCCATTTTTTCTTCGATTTAGGACTTGGCACGGGGAGCTATTAGCTATTATAATTGATAGTTCCCGACTCACGATCAGTGATTTAAATCAAGGGCGGCGATCATGGGGGAGGGGGGGGAGGGAAGGAGGAGGGGGAGGGGGGGGGGGGGGGGGGGACGAGTCCCCCCCCCCAATATTTCGGTGGGGTCCTTCCTGGGATACCCGCCAATCGCAAAGGATTTGTACACCACACCCCCCCCCCCACCCCCAACCCCCCCCCCCCCACCCCCCCCACCCCCCCCCCCCCCCCCCCCCCCCCCCCCCCCACCCCCCCCCCCAATATTTGAGCCCGACTGCTTTTCGCTGACACTGTATCCGACATATCTAGCGCCCAACCGTGTTTAACAGAGCATAATGACCAAAAATGACCAAGTTTAGTGAATTCTGCTCCATCTTCTAAATTTGTGCGCGCTACGCCGCGGGTATTCAGGTGTTTTTTTCGGTAGTATTCGGACCGATGATGTGTCTTATATTGTACAGACATAGATATTCCTTAAAGTAGCCAAAGCATGCCTGAAATTGTATCTGGACTATTCTTATATAATATCAATGGAAGAGAAAAGAAAGGGTTTCCTTCAATCCTAGTATCGTGTTTGCATAAGGCTGGCTTCACCAGCTTGGTGTATCGTTCCTTCATTGACGTTTTCGATTTTCTCAAGAGACCAGTTGTTGCATAAACAAAAATACTCAACATACAATCGATATTTGAGGTTTGTATGGGGGTGGTGAGGTGACGGGGTCGGTCTTATACCACTGGCGGGAGTGTGATTTTTTAGTTAGTGCACCACTTGTTGAAATTGGGTGTTGCATGGTGCTGATACTGTGCTATGAGGGGCACACGAGCGGCCCCATCGAAAATGCAGCCAGGGAACGCGCACAATGCGTTGTCAAAAAGACATGATTCAAAAATTCAAGTGAAGAAGACGCTGTCCAAAAGTTTAAGCCTGAATTTTGATGGAATGTCCAACCAGGTTGTGTCAAAGAGGTTGAGGCGACGGGGGTGTAAGTCTTACGCCACCCTGGCGGGACCTGTGAAATTTTTGGCAATATGGTCTCTTTGCAAAAATTAAAATTAGGAGTATTCATCAATAATTTATGGGTGCGCCCCACTTGTTGAAAGTTGGGTGTGTGCAAGGTGCATCATACTAAGGGCGCGGTCGGGTGGATACCCCATAAATAGCCATCGAAAGATTCGGCCAGGGCAAACACAATATCGTCAAAGGCATGATTAAAATTCAGTTGAGAAAAGTTTGCATCGAAAGATTGCCTGACTTTCCGATGGCATGTCCAAATGTAAATATGTTCGCGCGCGTTCCCGCGCGCAGTTGCGGTTTTTGTACTTCTGTATTATACTAACTTTTACTAAGGTCCGGCCCCAATTAGAAATGTCCTCACGATGAGCATTGTGGGACGCAAGGAGATGAAAATGGGGCGGGCCGCAATCTTTGGTAAAAAACTCGGCCTATCTAAGTGATAAGTCAGACAAGGGTCAGTTTGTTTGTTGTTTTTATTGCTTCCAGTACCAATTGAACTAAATACAATGTTACTTAAATAGTACAAAGGTATTAAAAGCAAAATATAACAATTTGAAAAGTAGTAAATATTCGATGAAGACTTGTTAGATAACCATCACCAAAGTGTTGATGTGTATAAAAATAGAATGCTTGATACACGAGGAGGTCTTAAACGGTTGCACTCTATCTTGGGTGTTATTATTGCACGGTTCCGAAGATTATAACTAGTACGCTGACAGAGTGATTTCAGCATTACATTTGTCATATTGTCATGTCAGCTCAGCATTGAAGCGTGATGCTTCTTCATCTCGGTTGATGTGCTGGGCAAGTTTATGGCATCACGTCTGGCAGCATATCAAGTTTTGGTTTGGTGCAATATCGATCGTTGGTAAAGTTGGATCCTGCAAAATCTCGAGCTTCGCGGTACTTGGATGGCGTAGTAGTGTTTGTTGCATGCCCATTTCAATGGTCCTTTCATTGAACGTCACCTCACTGCTTGTATTTAGAATGTTCACAGCACCAACGCAAAAACCTTGAAATTTATTCTAAGGCGATAGTTTTGGGAGAATTTCCCTGAATAATTTTTTCAAACACTTTTAGGAAATGTGCTTACTGTCCATAAGGCATGGGAAGGTGCGTTTCCTGCATTCTGGGGGGTATGTCAAACCGAAAAAAAGTTCTTGTACGCTTACGCGCCCAACTGTGGTGGCGTTCCGCTAGATAGTGTTATTATTGTCCGCCCCCCTTCCCAACCGCCAACACAAATGCCGCCCTTGATTTAAATATTATAAATAAATTGCACATACCTAATTTTTTGATGTCGCAAACTGTCTAACGTCCCCACTTAATTCAGGCACCAGAAACTTAATGATAATTCGAAACCTAGTAGACCATTTATCCATTTGAGCAACAAAGTCAGACGAATAATTACCATAATCCGTGCGAAAATCGAATTACACCCCACTGTCTCAGCTGAAAGGCGGTCGGGCGTTTTTAATTGCGTAAATACCAATATGAAAATCACTTTGTCGGTCTTCACCAGGCGAGTAGCCATTGTAGACGGGAGCGGGAGGGGGAACGGAATTTATTCCCAAATTTGGACCATCTTTCCGGTACCAGTGGACGAAAGGGCCGGGAGGGGCGTTGCCGAGGTTGCTGGGGCGTGGGTGTGGGTGTGTGGGGGGTTAGGGTACAACTTACTTTGAAGGTGGCGTCGGAAAAACAGGCTGCCAACGTACGAACAGTCAACTTAAAGCGCGTTTACATGCACCGCGGGGGGGGGCGGGCGTTTCTCGAATTCGGTCATGTAGCAATTTTTCCGCCCTCACGCGTGTCCGCGTGTTGGTATTTCGTAATTCGATTTCGGGGATTTCCCTTGCAATCTGAACATTTATGTCAAATAATGTTCCAAACAACATCATACCTGTTTCAACAATAGGGATGAGTTTTATACAGATTGTTCTCTATTTTTAACGGACCAGACCAGCCTATTTGAACACATATTTACCTGTTTGAACCATGATATGTCAGTATTTGCTTATTAAATCTACACATAAACCTGTCACTTGTGAAGTTTTAATAGTGTAGGCCGTAATCGTGAAATTTAGAACAATGGTTTTCAGAAAATAACACCGGTGTTTAGGTTTTAAACACTAGTAGTATGCGTCAGGTCTGTGTTGATAAAATAATGACCAATAATAATAATAATAATAATAATAATAATAATAATCCTAATTTTAAATAATAATAATAATAATCAAGTAGGCTACATCGGTCTTATATGCGCATATACACACTAAAAGTGAGACGAGGTGCGTGATTTCGAGGAACCGCCCGGCAAGCCCGCGGCCCGCGTGCATGGAAACCGGGCTTCCAAAACCAGACCCCCGCACGCCGCGTGCATGGAAAACGCGGCTGAGCTTTACCCAAATTACAGTACCATGTTGCATTTTCGGCTACCCACTTAGTCTCGCAATTATTTAATTCATTCCCAACTTTGATTTTGGAGAGAGATGAGGGGGGAAGTCACAATTTGTTCTTGTATTCTCCCCTTATCTCATCCTCCATTTCCCGTTTCCAGCCTTCGATTTGCATGATTTCCCGATTTTCCCACCCTCTTCTCTTCCCGCCCCGGGGATAATGGGAAGAAGAGAGGAGTTTCGTTCCCAATTGGGTCACCCCCTCCCTCAATGGCTACGCACTGGTCTCCTTGGGTTCAAGAACGATTTCTGAGGCGATTTCAATTGTGGCAGTGGCGCTATCACTAAACATATCCAGCTTCGGTACTGATTAGTCTTACAATAAAAACTAGAAATTGCGGCGGGTAAACACCCACGTGATCTCCCACTTTTGAGCAATCATAGAGAAAAAGTATATTAAACCCTAAAGGTCCTCATTTCGGTCAGAAGAAGAAGAAACCAAGATAGCCTCATCCACAAGTTTTTGTAATCCATGGAAGTTTCAAAACAGTCACATAAATATGCAAATGTTGACTAGGTGGTCTCGAAATGCTGTTTTCGAATCTTGACAACCCAAAGTAGAAAATCGCAAGTGGTCCTCCGGTGACCTTGAGATGACCTCCACATTTTTCGGGCTCAACTATACTCCCTATTACCCACCAAGGTTTCGTTCAATTACCGACTAAACTTGAAAACGGTGTGTATAACATATGCAAATTAGCGGCCTCAGCATTGCAGTGGAGGCCCACTTTCGGAATTTTCCATCCGAGATCTTACTTAGGGCGGACATAATCGTTTAAAGAAGGTTATTGCGCTAACGCCTGACGTTTCCGGCGCGGAGCTATGGGACGGAGGCGGAGGACGACGGCGGCCTGGCCTGCACACCCAAACCGACTATCCAGGACACTTCCAGTGTAGCGGGGATATAATGAGTGCGGCGAGCAAGCTCGCGAGTGAACTTTCTCAGTCAAACTGTTTGCAACATTAAAAGTTGATCCATACAGGTGGGTTTAGGGTTCGATGGGGTGTGTTAATGAATGAAAGAAAAGACGAAGAAAGGAATGATCACCACTTACATTAATTAATCCTTGTGTTATTTCGAGTTTCCTCGGGACTGAACGTCGGCAAGACTAATGTGGTCCATGAACAAAAATACACGATCCAATGCGAATACTCAAGAAGTTGTTTATGAGGATCCAGAACGTAGGAAATAGTACCGCGGTCGGCTACATGACACATTGATTCTCAGGATAAAGTTGATCCGCGTGGTAATAAGATAAACACGATACGCCAGTAGCGGATTAAAGAGGGGGGGGGGGGGGGGGTTCACAGGGGATTCGGCCCCCCTGTTGGTTCAGCGCTTTGTGACCTACTCTAGTTCATTCTAATATGTGGTGGGAGGGTTCAGAGGGGGAGGACCCCTCGTGTCCACGCTGGTAGACGGCGTATGGAGGAGGAGGCAGAAGATGCTGGGGATAGAGGAAGTATACGAAGTGCTTTCGGAAATTTCAGGAAATGGCCAAGCCGATTCAGGAACGATTGAATTTCGATGTGGAAGCATCAGCTGTACTACTACATAGCATACCACCGTAATCTAGCACATTTAAGGCTGGTTTGGTAGTAGTTCCGGCAAAAGTAGTTTGCCCATGACCAGCGGCGTCGCCAAGGGGGGCCAGGGGGCACGTTTGCCCCTCGAAAACCTGAGATTTGTTGATTTTGAAACAACTATTCTGTAGAAAGTATTCGACTACCAGTTTAAAATAGATTGGCCAAAAACACAACGAAAAAATATCACAAGAAAGGCAGAAAGTGTCCAAATTCGCCTTCGAAATGCGATTAGAAAAGTGAACAATCCGCGCTTCGCGCGTTTTTTTGTACTAGTAGTGGATTTGTCCCGTGGCCTTTCCGTCAGATCCGCACCTCTATGGAAAATTTCCGACCTCATGGCCCCTAACTAATTACATATATGTGAGGTTCCAATACTGAATGAATTATACAAACAACATATCCAGATCGGTCCTGATTTCGTCTTACAATAAAAACGAGACATGTGCAGGCGCGGGTAAACCGCCGTGTATCTCTCCACTTTTGAGCAACCATGGGAAGAAGTATCTTACCCCCTAAAGTCCCCATTTCGGTCAGAAACCAAGATAGCCTTCATACACCAAGTTGTTGTAATCCATGAGAGGTTTACAAACAGTCACATAAATTATCAAATTTGACCTACGGTGGTCTCGAAATGATGTTCGAATCTGACAAAGTTTAGAAAATCGCAAGTTGGTCCTCGGTGACCTTGAGATGAACCTCCACATTTTTCGGGATCAACTATACTGCCTATACCCACCAAGTTTCGTTCAAATCCGACTACCTTGAAAAAGGTGGGTAGAGAATATGCAATTAGCGGAGCCTTCACAGTGCAGTGGAGCCCACTTTCGAACTCATCCGAGATCTTACTAGGGCGGACAAATCGTTAAGAGTTAATTGCGCTAACGCCTGAAGTTTTCCGGCGGCGGAGCCTGGGACGGCGGCGGAGGCGACGGCGGCCGGCTGCACACCCAAAACCGATATCCCGGACACTTCAGTGTAGCGGGGATATAATGAGTGAGGCGAGCATCTCGCGACGTGCAACTTTCAATCATCCACGTGTCAACCTTAAAATTTTTGATCCATACAGGTGCGTAGGGTTTCGATGGGGTGTTAATGAATGAAAGAAACGATTATGCACCACTACCTTAATTACTCCCTTGTTGTCTTTCGAGTTTCCTCGACTGAACGTCGGCAAGACTACTGTGGTCCATGAACACAATACAACGACCCAATCGCGAATACTCAAGAAAATAAGTATGTTTATGACGGATCCCGAACGTAGGAAATAGGACCGCGGTAGGCTACATACATGGATTCTCAGGATAAAGTTGATCCTCGGGTATAAGATAACACGTATACGCCAGTAGCGGATACAGAGGTGGGGGGGGGGGGGGGGGTTCCAGGGGATTCGGACCCCCTTTTGGTTCAGAGCTTTTTGACATACTAGTTCATTCTACTAATGTGGATGTGGATGGCTTCAAGGGGTGAAGGACCCTCCGTTTTCCCCTTTCCACTCTGTAAAGACTGCTTTATGCGAGGAGGCAGATGCTGGGGAAGTATATACGGAGTGCTTTCGTAAATTTGCGGAAATGGCCAACCGATTTTCAGGAACTATGATTTTCGATGTGGAAGCACAGGCTGGTACTTAACTAACTAGCATACCACAGTCACTTCTAGCACATTTCATGCGGTAGTATTTCCGGCAACGTAGTTTGCCCTGACCAGCGGCGTCGCCAGGGGGGCCATGGGGCACGTGCCCCCCTCGAAAACTTGATATTTGTTATTTCGAAAAAATATTCTGTAGTCAGTATTCGACACCATTTTTAAAAATGATTCTGGCAAAACACAAACGAAAAAATAATCACAAGAAAGGCAGAAATTGTGCCAAATTCGCCTCGATGGCGATAGAAAGTGAACAATTTCCGCGCTTCGTGCGCGTGTACAGTAGTGGAATTTTGTCCCGTGGCTTTCCGGTCATATCCGCACACTCTATGGAAATTCCTACCGTCATTGGGCACCCCTAACTCATCCAGTTATGTGAGGTTCAATACTGAAATTATACAACAACCTTCTCATTGACCTTGAAAACTACAGTCGACCTCTTTTTTAAATTATTACTGACCCTTCAGCCGCAGCCTCCGTCCGTTTCTTCCCTCTCTCGACCACGTGCGATTTGGAACAGCAGTAGCTCAGGCTATTAGTCTTTTTCGATTTTCAACGCATGTTTCCTCAGGTCACTGCTACTGACGTAATATCATGGTTGGGACAGTAGAGCTGAAGATAGCTAATGTTTCCAAATTTTCTGGAGATATCCTGTTTTTTTCCAGATGTCGGGGAAACCCAGAAAAAATTGCGCGCTTCGCGCGAACTGGTGAACGGTAGCATGGAGCACAAATTAATATTGCTATTCTGGCCACAAAGACTGTGCGCAGCAATACGACCGAGGTCTGACAAAATTTTAAAATTTTCAAAACAACCGGTTACTAATTTTGATCACAAAATGGCCTTATTTTGCAAGCTTGGTAATGCAGCCTAAAACGCTCGGGAAAGGGTCATTTCCGGCCTCTGGGGGCCTTGCACAACCAAAAATTTTCTTGTACGCTCCCGGCCAACCTATTGTGGCGCTCCGCTTAGCTGGAACCCTTGTGCCCCCCACAAATGTCTGTGTCCCCCTATGTGTCCCCCCCCCCATTTTTGAAAAGTCTGGTGGACTCCACTGCCCATGATCAAGTGACAAACTTTTTTTAATACAACGCCACTATTCAGCGTACGTTGCAGCAGCTAGTTTTTGATACTAGTTCTTGACCTCAAACCCAGCTTCCCACGCCCCTGCCGTTTGTCCTGCGCAAGCGATAAGACGCGAGGTCGGAAAAATGTTCAAAGTTTTCAAAACCGGTTACAGAATTTGTGATCACAATGCCCTGATTGAATCTTGGTGCATGCAGCCTAAAACGCTCGGGAAAGTCATTTCCGTTCCGGGCCATCTGGGGGGCTTGCACAACCAAAAAATTTTTGTACGCCCACGCCAACTATGGTGGCGATCCGCTTAGATGGAACCTTGTGCCCCCACAAAATGTTCTGTGCCCCCCTTGTCTCCCCCCACCCCAGTTGAAACGGTCTGTGACGCCAATGCCAATGACTCAAGTGACCAACATTTTTAATACAAAGCCACTATTCATGCGTACGTTGAACAGCTAGTTTATACTAGGGTCTGACCTCAAACCAGCTTCCACGCACTGCTTTTGTCTGCGCAGCGATTAAGACCGAGTAGGTCTGCAAAAATGTTAAAAAATTTTTCACCGGTTAACAGAATTTGTGTGTGATCACAAAATGCCCTGATTTGAAGCTTGGATGCATGCAGCCTAAAACGCTCGAGGGGAAAGGTCCTTTCGGCCATCTGGGGGGCTTGCACAACCAATGTGTTTGTATAGCTCCCCGCCCACCTATGGTGGCGCGCCGCATAGATGGGAATTCCTTGCTTGCCCCCCACAAAGTCTGTGCCCCTTGGTTCCCCCCCCCAGTTTGAAAAGTCTGGTGAAGCCACTGCCCATGACTCAAGTGACAAACATTTTAATACAAAGCCACTGTTCAGCGTACGTTTGCAGAGCTTAGTTTTGATACTAGGAGTCTTGACTCAAACCAGCTTCCCACGCCATGTTTTGGACACGGTAGTCTTTCCTCCATATCTATGGGGCCCTGAATGAACGAAAGTGGGGGAGTTCAGGCCCGTTCAGGCGCGTAACGAGAAGATTTGTCATGGGGGGGGGGGTGGGTGGGGGTGGGGAGATGGGGGGGGGGTTGAGGAGGTCCGGAACCCACGGACAGTGCGAGTCGCCCCCATTAATAAGCCTCCCCTCCCTATTGTGGCAAATATAAGTAACAATTGTGGGCCTCTATACCATGCTTGAAATCAAGGCTAAATAAGAATCTGCACAACCGCCTACTGGACTGCAAAAACTCAGTTTTGTGTTGAAAATTTATTGGATCGCTCGGGTCATGCGGGGGGGGGGTGAAGGGGGGTTGACCTCTCCGTGGTACGCGCCATGGTCATTCTGAATCGTGCGTGGCATCTAAATTGATAACCGAATTTTCAACAATATAATGTGCACATGCTGAATATTTCTCGCATTTTTGGTTAATGAGTATATTGACATTAAATGTGTGTTAACGTGTTTCTGCTGGCTATCTAGAAATATAGATGGAGGATCTGAACTAAAAGCGATTTCTTATTAACCATAGTATTAATACAGAAATTCCGGCGTGGTATTTTATTTCCTAAAGTTTTCCAGCCAACGAGTATGCCCTGAACCCTAACTGTATAATTATATTACAGTTCTTTTCCACCGAGTTGCAAGTGTCGCTCAAGGCGACGGAGAAGAGAGTGGCTCATATATGACCTGCGTATCAATGCGCTCTGCATATATTACACCTGGTCATTGCATGCACTAGCGAATCCAAGAAAATGGGCCGGGTCGTGATGCTACGACTTCGCATATTGAAAGATAATAGAAAGTACAGCACAGGTTCATATGCAATGGAAGATCGTCTAGCTTCGCCGGGAGTCGAACTCAAAATCCTTCGATTACCAGCATGGCACGTATACGTATCTACTCCGGCTTATTCCGGGCCTGAGAACTGTAGGATGGCGCCAATGGCCGAAATCGCAGAAAACAACGCATCATTTCTACTTCGTTGGAAGCTTTCAAGTTTCTAAATCATTGCTTGCTACCAAATGCCTATCTAACGATTTTTTTTTTTTTTTCATTTTCTCCGACCACACTGGAAGTCGGAAGAGGGTCTCTGGAACATGCGGTTTACATGCCTATACGGAATAGTAGGAAACAACTTTTCCGAGAATTTCTGGGACATATTATCTCAACTGTGGATTGATTTGGGACACAACGTCAAAGTGTCGCTCGGCAAGTGTCGTTTTCTGCAATCTGGGGGAAAAACAAAAACCTACAACGCTTACGTGCCAACCGATGTGTGTAGCGCTCTGGCGCCATTTGTACTCTAATCGGGTTCGACCCCTCCCTTCAAAATTCCTGCATCCGCCCCTGTACGCGAATGATCCTGAAGAGAATGAGGTGACGTTAGAGACAAAAGAACTACCTAAAACATATATAACTGATATCGTACTCAGGCAGTCTCCTCTATAATGTAGGTGATGAGTGAAAATTGTTGATGAATGAATCTCAGAATATAATAGGTTCTAAAAATTTTAGCCGTGAAAATGGCTAAGTTGAAAACCAGCTATATGAGCTAAAACCGATTGCCTCTGTAAACAATTTAGGCTGAAAGAGGAGAGAGGGAGGAGTCTGTACGCATGTATTGAGTGTGATAGAATGTCAAGCTATAAACAAAAAGTCTTTATTCTGAATCTAGATAAGCTGATCTGATTACTCAGAGTGAAATCATGGATTCTTGGAAAAAGTGGAGTTGGAGTGGGTCCATCAATGACAGTATAACCATGACTATTGTGCCAGAATGCTACAGTGTTATCGTTTTTCGAAAGCCAAATTGGCCAGAATACATAACATTTTTTCACAATTTTCCCAACTTTGTTCCAAAATGACCCTTTCAATCTACGGCAAGGGTTCTGTATTCTCTCATACGAGGGCTTATACCGAACTTGAGCTTGACTGAACACTAGGGATCATGTTTCCTATTTGTGTACCCACATGCCAACTTCCCCAATGCACTGTCCCCGTGGGACCCCTATCAGTGCAGCCTATATGGGCCCCATGATATTTTATCCGCGTGCCTATTTATGACCATGTCGCGAAATTATGGACGCCAGGGGGGCATCGGGGCGGGTGCCCCCCAAACATGAGAGGGGAAAAATAAGAAAAAAGGGAAAGGGGAGAAAACGTTAGGGTGTGGCGAGTGGGTGTGTTTGAGCGAATTGTATGTTTTTGGTATGCATGGCGTGGTGTGAATATGAGGTCGAAAATTTTTCGCCATCATGGCATTTTGTACCCCAAAAAACCCCCCAACAGGACGTTCTTTTTTCAAAATTGGCCCTGAACTATTCCCATCATCGAATCGAAGCGTCAAGGCGGCTACTCTATGAGTGTGACGAGCGTGGTATGTACCCTACTGTTTGTTGATTTCAATTATGTTTCATTTTCAGATTCAGAAAAATTAAAATCATAACTTAAAAAATAGGAATTCCTAGGATTGAGTCAATTCAAACCTCAGCTTCAAATGTGGCACCCTTTTGCATCAAGCCCACCCACCCTCCGGGCTCAAATTTTTTCCAGCGGGGAAGGGGGACAACCCCCCCTTGGACCTCCCCATCGTCCGCCCCCTAAATTCTTCCTGTTTCCGCCCGTACTGCTGAGGAACCACTAAACCTAAATGGTGTTATTTTCATTGGGCCCATTAAATACCCTCATCATGGCCAACCATGTGGGCTGTTGTGTTGGCCCACATGACCCATTGAGGCCGCCACTTTAAACCCACAAGTTTTGTTTGCTTTCAATGGTGTCCATCAATCCCCACTTATTGACAAACATGGGCTATTGTGGGGCCCCATCCATAGCAATACATTTTTTGCCGATAAATATCTGCCCACACATCACCCAATGGGTCCAGTTAGCCGACCATCATCCCGTGGGCACAGATTTTATGGCGATCATGGCTGCCTGTATGGTCCTCATGTGGGCCCATTAGGTTTGTCCACATGCCGGGCCCACATTAGTACTGCGGAAAATACCGGTGTCCATAAGCTGCCCAACGTGGGGCCCCATGTGGGCATGTTGATGGGAGTCCACGAACCCCGTTGTTTTTGGTGGAGATCGATAATGGGGGTCACTTTGTGAAGATAAAATAAGAAAATTTATGAAAATTTCTATATTGGTGGAAAGCTGATTGAATATTAGTTAATCTCGCTCACAATTTGAAAAAAATTATTATTCTTCATACATCAATTTTATTGCTTGTGGCCAAATTACACAACCCCACTCTGAATGGATCCGCCCCCTATTTGATCTCCACAGAAGTATTGTGTGTTTTTTCAAAATTACCAAGGGTGGACGCTTTGATTGGCCGATTTAAGGGGCGGACAAGATTAATACTCTCGTATGCGGAGCGCCACCACAGGTTGGCGCGTGTCATTCAGAAAAAAAATCTTCTAAAGACCCCGAGATGCGAGAAGCCCATAACAATTATAAATAAAAAACTAGGAAGTGCCCTTCCTGCAATCTGGGGTCTGTAGACGAAAATTTTCTCTTGAGTGCTACGCGCCAACCGATGGTGGCGCTCGACTTTACGGTACTATCATGTGGTCCCCCCTTCCAATATTTAACCCAATCGCGCCGCCCAAATATTGAACGATGTCACAGCAAATCAAATCATTGCGGTGTACTATGATTTCGAATGACTGACACAGTTTGGGACATTTAGGCCTATTATTGATTTGGCTAGACCATATGTAACCTGGGGCGATAACAGGGCTAGTATGGAACTGGCAGATGGAATGATTAGCGATGCGTGGGAGTAGATATGAATCCTTGTATCATACCTCGACTCATCTGATACTATTAACATTTCTATAGATCATTTTTTGTTCTATCATTGGAATTTGCGACATGCGAACATATTTCCAGGCTGGTTACATGCAGCTCAAACACCCGCAAGTGGCCTTTTTTTTTTAGGTCATTTGTAGTCGTGAAATCCAAAAAAAAAAAAAAAAAAACTTGTGCACCCGTGCACCAATCTTCACAAGTGCCGCACCCTTAAATAATAAAAAAAAAAATCAAGGATCCCGTCAGTTGGTAGATCCTACCCCCTCGCATCAACGCCCCCAACTCTAACTGTACCCTAAGATAGCGATTTGTATGTTAGGTTTCTTTGTTTTATTTACCTAACGGTCCCCTAGCAGGAAAGCGACCAGTCCAATGAAGGAGCAACACACCAGGCTGGAAAGCGAGTCTTATGCACACGATAGGGACTGAAGGATAAACATTTTTTCGTTGATATTGAGAACATCCGGCAGAGTTCAGGCTATCTTGTTAAGGCTTCATTATTGTCTGACAAGGCACCTCTATGCAGTGTTTGTAAACAATCTCTTAATCCACAAGTCTCAAAAGTCAGCTCCAAAGTCAATTCTTAAAAACAAAGTCTCGAGTCAATTCAGGTCATTCACATTCCCTGTCCAAGTCCAAGTCAGTCAGGCCCACCATCCCCCCCAAAGGTCAATTCAAGTCAAGTCACAGCAAAAGCCAATCAAGTAAAGTCACATTTTTTTTCTCGAGCATTCAGTTACTAACATGGATAATTGATCTAATGATGATACGATTCGTGATTTCTATAAGCTGGAATCGGTCCGGTGGATGCGGTGACACGATTTCCAGATCATCTAACACATTGATATAATATGTTTCCAGAAATTTTCATTCCAACGAATTCTCGGAAATTGTTTCCTACTTCTTACCGGGAGAGGCGTGTGTCTAGAGAACTAGTGTCCAAAACCAGGAATCACTAACCTCTGCTTTCTCTAGTTGTACAAGTTTCATGATACCTAATTCACGAGGTTCGATGTTCCCGAGTTCAGATTTTCCCCTGAGGTTCGATTTTCCTGAGGTTCGATGTTCACGATTTTCGAACCTCGGAACTCGGATTCCCGGGAACACCGAACCCGTGAGCTCGGGTTTTTCGAGTAGGTGCCAATTAAACTTATACGAAACGTGTACCAGCGAACCCGTGAACTCGAGCCTCGGGAGCAATCGAACAGCGGGGAAACATCGGACCCCGGGAACATCGGGTAGACCCCGGTCTTACTTCTTTCTTATTTGTCTAGCTACACTTCCGACTTCCTCAGATGTGATACGTCAACAAGGAAACTTCCATTGGACCAGTTCGTCGTTCGATTTACTTACTCCCAGAAAGCGCTACATCTCCACATTTTTTTAGATGCACTATTATGACCCAAATGCAACAGGGGGGGCTGGGCGCGGAGCCGAAATCCAATAGAACCAAACATACCCTGCAGAATTTCACGTCTTTTCTTCGTCGGTTTTTCGAGTTGTAGTAGGCCCAGTTGGAATCTCCAGATGAAAAGGAACATTGTCCTTCCATTGAATGTCTTGATATGAAAGCATATGGACTTTATCAATTTGCCATATCTACCATCAAGAGATGTCAATTTCCACACTGATTACTGGATTCTACATACGGGCCTAGCTATTTGCTTGCCACAAGTCGTAGTTCTGGGAGCCAGAGTCATTAGCGCGGAGCGCAAATTTTAGGCAGAACTGCAGAATTAAGAATGCTGAATTGACATAAATTGAGCACTCTCAAGCTGCTTTTTAAGCGCTGGTGAGCAGCTCTACAAGTCATAATGTCTCTCCGCCGTATTGTTTTGTTTGTTCGTCCCCTTAGTCATCATGTCTGTTCGTCACGTTCAATCATAGCTTCCAAACCGTACATGCGATTAGGTTGAAACTTGGTGGGTGGATGTAGCACGCCATTGACTAGGCCGAGTTACATCTATGTTTGCATAGCGTTATTAGATTCTAATTGAATCGCAGTTATTTAACCCCCTGCCCATTATTCCCACTCGAGGCGTCTTTATCTGAGAGGTTTTTGTTTACATTACTCCTATCCTGCCTAGCATTCAGCAGCTAAAGGGGACTGCTTTATTTATCCGTCAGCATGTGGAATGAATAGAGGCAATGGGGGGGACTTATCCCTGCATTCTGTGGGATTGGTATCAGTCATCACCTTCTTTGTATAGGTGCGGCTGGCTGGACCCTGTGTGGAACTACTTTCATGCGAGAATGAATTTAGGCAATTGTGGGACTCACACAGTACGCTGTTCCAAGTGGGTTTTCACTGTTCACTGCTACCGGCCTAAAAATTATTCTCTAGGTCCACGTAAAGTTGGCTGGTTAACATATAGCACATAACAGCATAGGAAAGTTGTGCTGGTCATAAATCCAAGGTGATGTCCAGTAAGGTTCAGTTAAATGTGACATCATGTGGATTGTGAAGAACATGCAGTGTATTCGGACTATTCGCCAGAGAAATTTTGCCGTCCGCACTAAACCAAAACGTTTCGACTTGACGCTTGTTTCATTCCTTTACGAAGTCTGGGGAATCTGCGCAGTTATGACAGTGGTGTTATGTGAGCCTAGTGTGAACACGAAACTCGAACCCACATTGATGGTCAAGTTATATACTAGTCCTCATATGTGTTACATGAAACCTATTGTATTGTGGTCAAGTCAAATGTCCATCTGAGGTCCAAGTCTGAACACTTGTGACATGAGGATAGTCCTGACTTGCTTGGTCGGATCAGGTATTTTTTTTTTTTGGGGGGGGGGGAGGGGAAGGAGTTAAGTGAAAATTGTGAAAAATTCAGGCTTGTGAACATGAGCGCTCCACCCACAGAAGGAGAAGTCAAAGAGTATAAAAATCTTGTTAACACGACAAGTTCAGAATGATTAGTCTTCAGGCTATAAAGTTCGACAAGTTGAAATTTCGTTATGCAGCTCCTAAGTAAGTACAAGAGTCCTATGTTTCAACGTAGAAAAATGAAGCAATGAGATGCTTCCTGGCCCTGCCACACTCATCAGCAGGTCAAAAGTTTTGAAGAGCAAGGAAACACTAAGCCGTCAGGCTTTTGGATTCCCAAATTGTTTTGTCTCAAGTCTCAATAATTGTTGAGATTCGAAACAAGGACAGTAGAATCCGCATTGGGCAAGGTGGGTAAACGCAGGTGAGAACACTCGGGAAGTGCCGTTCCCGGCCTCTGAGTGGTTCGTGAAAACGAAAATTTGCTAGTACACTTCGCGCCAAGTAATGGTGGCGCTCCACTAAGATAGTCTTCCTGACACGGATCCTCCCACTTTCACCAAGGGATCCACGCCTTGGTCCCGAAATTGTTCCGCAACATAGATTTGAAGTCATGGAAGGTCATTCGATCAGTGGGCCTAGTTGCATAATTGAAGCGAAGTTCAAAAGTTGTAGGATCTCTGGCATGAAACTTGATGGGTAGTAGGGCCTATGTGGTTAAATATAGATCCCCGACATTCTTGAACAGGTAGGGTCCGTGTCCCCCCCCCACCACAAAACCTTTTGGGGGAGGTCATGGTCTAACACAGGTTTGTGAATTTCCATGAATCGTAATGAGTGAGGTCCAAGTTGGTCCGGATAGGTGATGATCATGAGCGAGCTATTGATGTCATTCTCAGTTGTGACCATGAGTGAGCTGTGGGTACAAGGGTTGTTTGTAGGGGGGGGGGGGGATGGGTCAATACTTGAATGGCTCCATAGGCTGAACCATCACCTGATTTTTATTTTATTTATATCATCCTAGATGTGATCGATAGCTCACCCCACCCCCTTGGCGGCCCTATACCATTGAATTCACCCTTTCTTCCACATTACCACACATGTTTTTTCGTCATTGAGTTTTTTCTTTATTTATTTATTTGATTTATTTATGTTATTTTTTATTTATTTATTTATGTATTTATTTATTTAGTACTGATCTATATTTATTTTATTTAAATTTATGTATTTATTTATTATTTATTATTTATTATGTATTTATTTAATATCAGGGGGAAAAATCTGCGCACCTTCATTTGGCGCCCCTGGGCTGTTGTAGAGGGGGTTTGGCTGCCCTACCTGCCCGCCTCGGTCAGACGCCAAGTGAATCACCAGAGACTGGCAGAGAGTGGGAATGCACGAAAACTTGTCAACACCGACGAAAGTGGTAGGGTGGTATATCGAATATAAAGATTCTTTTTTTTCATTTAAGAGATAAGACATTTCAATAATGGAGACCAAAATCCAAGGAGGTATTCCAGGAAAGTATCATCCTGACCAGGGGCGTCGTGCAAAATAAATTCTGTGGTGGGTGGGGGGCATCAGCATTGGTTCTGAATATCTAAGCCGAGAGCCATCACGGGTTGGCGCGCAAACATACATACAATCACATGGGTGCGCGCCAGAGTAGCGTACCTTCGGAATTAGGTATTCATAAATGCCAAATGGTGATCTCCAGATGGCTATTTTCATGTGATAATTCAAAAGTTAAACTTGAAGCATTAGTGTGAAGTCAACTTAGCCATGCTCTTGCGATTTCAAGGCTTCCACGCGAATGGCACCATTTGTTGCCGCGCAGCGTAGGATTTTTAAAGAAATTAATCATTATTAAATGCCAAATGGTGATTTCCAGAAGGCCATTTTCACATGAATGAATTGAAACATTTAACATTACAAATTAGAATGAAATTTGAAGCTCTCTATGTTCATGCAAATGTTGGCCGTTGGAATCGGCATAATTGTTTTCCGCGAAGCGTAGCAAATCTATTAAAGTAAGGTCTTTACTCTTACAGATGCCAAATGGTGAGTGCCAGAATGCCAGATAGCCATTTTTATTCGAAACATGCATAAATAAAGTGGACAAATGGCACCATGATTTGGTAAGCAGCTTAGCACAAAAATTGTCAGAGAAGGGATATTTGTGGTTTGTGGTTTTGTCAGTTCTAGATGAGTATTAATATCGAACGAAACTTCCTATAGCCCGGAAAATACATTTGGTTTCAATCTTGTTGATCTAAAAGTGAGGAATGCGAATTTGAGACCAATTAATTTTGACCGTACTGAAACTCTATTTATTGAGATTAAAAATATAAGAGCAAAAAAATGTGCTCACAGTCGCCACTTGCTGGCGCTTGCACCCCGCGCATCCCCTCCCCCAAATCAACTAGGGCCTCAGAAAGTCGACTTCCCGTCGGGAAAATCTTGGCATCATTACTGGATACTTTTCCCCGCCACACCATGCCCTACCCCCCTCCCACTCTCGCAACTATAAGCTTTGATCAAAGTTTGAACTGACAGTTCTGGTTTATGTTAGGGCGTGACGAAGTTACGGTGGAGGGGGGGGGGGCGAGCCTGGCTCATCACACAGCGGCATGTAGCGTAGAGTTTGGTCTAAAAAATCAAACGATCCCAATGAACTCTATATCAGAGGTTCTCTTCCTTTTATCGGAAATCGTTTTGAGGCCTGGTGATACACAAACTTGTTCAAGTCTACTGTAAGTAAATTGGATCGCTGAACAAAAAATGATCACTCACGCCAGAAATATTTAACATGTATTTTGAAGGTCATAAACAGGCTTAAAAAAACGAAATATGACACTGATTCATCCGACCGGCTAGCATGGAAATTGCAAAGTGTAACTTAGATAAGTGTAATCCAATCACGTGGTTTTAATGTGGAGCTGATGACCTTCATAACGACGCTCCCTAGTGGTTGATGACGTTGAAGATCACGTGACATATGACGACCATGCATTTCTGCTCCGCCATTGTTTTGGTGAGACGTACCGTGAGACGAGTACAACTGACTGCGACAGAAAGGTTTCGTTGGATTTCCAAGCGCTCTCAGCACTACATGCTATAAACTGTGGTTCTCCTAGATCGACAGATCTTTTAGTGAAAGAACTATTGACAATTTAACTCTGAACACGTTGGACTATTTTCTGAATTAGGCAATGTCTGCAACCAGCAATGTTGAACAGGTTTGTCGCTGTTTTGTGGTGCGCATTAGCCTACATTGCATACTGCAGTGCTGCCCGATTGCCCAACGAGATTTTTGTGTGGAAGTAAACGATGTATCGTATTCGTACCTAAACGTGTACAAAATATGGTTAGGCCTAGGTATGGCCTAAACTAAAGGCTAAGCCGTAATGGGTGTTTACCCAGCGTCACGCGGCCAGTGTGACTGACAGGCGATGGATGTTCGACCAGTTAGAGACCCATAAGTGGTGTCACTTGCCCAATTTGACCATACGCTTTGCCTTGTGTAAATTTATGGTCAATATGAATAACCCACATCTTACAGTGCAGCTACACAGGCATCTCTTAACGTTATTCAGCCTAGGTTATCGGGAGTCGATTGTGAGTGCGGGCGTCGATCATGCGGTAAAATAGTATAAATTGGCAGTGGTCAGGCACACAAATGAGTGAAAGTAAAAATGTATCAATATTCATCAAACAGTGCATTTTTTGAAAAATTGTCTATAGTGACCGATCGTGGGTCGATCACAATCGTGAGTCGATCAGCATGTGTTATTTCAATAGTAGAGTAGCGTGTAGGCGTGCGGGTAGGGATGACTCCGATTTGTACTAGTATACCCTATCACTCGAGAACGCAAATTTACAATATTACCCAAAATTGAGGTAAATCTGGATCGGACTGATTGACACACCTTTTCCAATAGCCACCCTCAAATAACCGATAAAGATATTTTTCGATTTTATCTTCCATCACATACCAGGAGAGACAAATTTATCGACAGATTTTCAATGTTGGCAACTTTCGTTCATGTTTAGTAGCAAATTGCCAAAAACGCCAGCAGTGATTTTGGCGTTATGAAATATGATAACTGAAATTATTTCCAAGTTGCTGATCTGTGAAATAGTGACTGACTCAGGCATTTCATTCTCGATAATTATTCCAGAACGATGCAAAAAGTGGCAGTGTGGGAAGAAATCTGAACCAATAAACGATGCTGCTAAATTCTGTGTATTTTGAATGGGGTTCAGTATAGAAAAAGAAATGAAGATATTGGTCACTCGTTAGGTGATTGACTCACGATCAATCCATTATTAATATATATTGAAAGGTATGGAGCTCATGTTCGGATGGCAACTTTTGGGGGGCATAGCCTACCTCGATATTGATACCTCATAAAGTCCCGCCTGGGTGTTCCAGCCTCTTAAGAAGAATAATTCACATAGTATGCAGCACTTACGTTGAACTTGTGTATCAGTCATGTAATTTCGAGAGATTCATTTTCCAGGAGCGAGTCGGTGTACCAGTCAGAAGTACTGGTGATTGTGAGGTCACTCCGCCAATTAGGCCTACAGCGTTTTTTTTTTTTTTCAATTCGCTACTTATTCATGCGTTAAGTCAAAGAAGGATAAGTGAATATAGGTCTACATCAAACATTTAAAATTTACTCGCAATGAAGTAAATTACAGGTACTGTCGAATTAGGATCTATTCAGAAACATAGTACAGTGGCAACATTGCCTGAATCTCGCACTTTCATGGTGGACACATTTTCCCCCTTTTCACAGTCCAGAGGACAATATATTACAATAGCATAGTGCAGGTTTTTCATGAATGAAACTTGAAAATGTGTGTCATTATCAATTAGCTAAACTCTATCGCACATAAATAGATTTTTCCATGACCTGTGGAGAATAAGCTGATTAGCTGAATGAAGGTATATACTGTTAAGAATCATTTTTAAAATATTCATTTGGTCGTATGCTCAGAATATTACAACTAATATAACTTTGATTGCAGTAAAAGAAAATGCACATGACGTAATCAATTGCCAAGTATATACTTCAGACTTTAGTGGGACCCGCCTTGCTCTGTGAATATTTCTCTTGAAAATTACACGGATGATGGCAAGATCAAAAGAAGTGCTCGTATGTTTTTGATTATCCTTTTACGAGCCTAGAACACGGAGGCAGGATTTTATGAGAGGTATCAATATAGAGGGTACAGTATGCCACCCCGAGGAATAGTTGCCAGGTTCGGCTGAGTAGGCAGGCGAAAGTCTTGTATAATTTAGGTCATTTAGTTTATGTTCATTTCGGCATTTTGACATTGCAATTAAATGGCCATTGCTAAGTATGACTTTCTGATTGAGTGTTCCACCAGCTCTTGAATGGGAATGTTGAAACTTTATTATGGACTTTCATTGTTGCAATGTTACAGTTTTCAGAAATGCAACATTTCACTGTGGTAACTTGCTATTTTGAATCCAATACTAGGTCTATTTGTTTTTGCTAATGCTAAGTTTTTATAGAATTCGGTCCTTGAACTCGGGAATGCTAAGGACTCAGTCTTGGCCTCGGAGTGGCTTTAAATAAACTCCAACCCTGCAATACGGGGCGTTTTGACACTAGAGTGTCCTGCCCTCGAAAAAAATTGAACAATGTGAAATTTTCTTCTTTCCTACAAGAAAATCTAATCTTGTCATAAAATTATGATAATAGGACCTGGTTCATATTGGTTTCTGTGAACTTTCAAGTGACCATGTGATTCCAGCATGGAGATATGTGGGGTCATTCCATGAAATGTTGTACCAGTGGGTTTTTTCATTTCAAAACATTTGAATACTCGTTTTCAACTGATGGAAAGGGACAGGTGTTTAGCAGCATGCAAAGTACTTAGACCTAAGCTTACAACCTGAAGAAATATGATTTTAATTTCCAACAGTAGAATTTCTCTCCCCAATACCCTCTGGTGTATGCCAAGTTAGGTTGGTTTCCACAAAGTTTTGCACTTGGCCTACTGTATGAAAAACATCCTGCATTGTTAAGAAGAGGAAACTGTCCTGATTTGAGACTGAACTAAATTTGAGCATTGCCACAACTGAACAAAAGCTGTTTTTGCCAATTGTCGATCCAATAGCTAACCAATGAGAAATTCCAGAATACCCAAACAGACCTGTGAGCAATTGGCGAATGCCTGGAGGAAAAATGTAACCTCCTAAGATCGAATTAAGAGCTGCAATGTCGACCAATTTAGCTCAAACCAGCTATGCTGGTTGAGCTATTGAATCTGCATGTCACTCTATCATCTGTATGTCTGTCTGTCCATTGTGTTAACAATTGCCTTTTTGGCCCCCATACACAGCATTCTGTGATGGAGTCGACCAAACTTGGACTTCAATGTATGAACCTGGGAACATCTTCGATTTTGTGAAGGTCAAGGTCAAAGGCATTAAAGGTGCAGTATAGGCTGTTATGTGTTAAATTTAAAATGATCTCTTCCTACAAATTTTGGTGCACAGTGCTGATGTTCGGACATCATAATTATGGTCTAACAGCCGTACCTTCGGGGTGTTCAGGAATTTTCGGTCCAAAGTCCCACTTGGGCCCGAGGGTCCATTTTATGAAATTTCACATAATAGTACTCGAAATGCCATCTCCTCCCTCAAGATTCAATTGATGTCTTCAAGTTACAAGTACTTGTCCTTGGGTGGGAGGGCCCTATGAGGTGTCAGGAATTTGGGCTCAAGGCCCCAGTTTTGCCCGAGTCCGTTTTATAAAACAGCAAAAATCTGGTATCTCCTACAAATTTTGTTGCACAATGCTGATGTTCAGTCCATAATGGTGGTCTAATAGCTGTACCTTCAGGGTGCCCAGGGATTTAGGTCCCAAGGCCCAGTGTGGGCCCTGGGGCCCGTCATAATGGAATTCACAAAATGCTCCCTCACGAATTCAGTGCATAGTGCTGACATTCAGTCATAATGATGGTCTAACGCGTACCTCTGGGGCGTTCAGGATTTTTGGTCTAGGTCCCACTTGGCCCGTGGGCCCATTTTATGAAATTTCACACAATGGTATACTTGAACTGCATCTCCTCCAACAAGATTGAATTGATGATCTTCAGAGTTACAAGTAATGGTCCTTGGGTGGAGGGCCTTGGGGTGTTTGGGATTTGGGCTCAAGGCCCAGTTTGGGCCCTAGGGCCCAGCATATGAAATACTGGCAAATCTTGTATCTCCTACGAATGTTGTTGCACAGTGCTCATGTTCAGTCATAATGGTGGTGTCCAATTGCCATACCTTTCATGGTGCCAGGAATTTAGGTCCAAGGCCAGTGTGAGCCCTAGGGTCCATCATGTGGAATTACGCAAAATGCTCTCCTCTTACAAATTTTGTTGCCACAGTGCTGGCATTCAGTCATAGTGATGTTCTAACAGCCGTACCTTGGGGATGTTCAGGAATTTTGGTCCAAAGTCCTATTGGGCCTGTGGGCCCATTTTATGGAATTTCACCCAATGGTACTTGAAATGCATCGCCTTCCCACAAGCTTCGATTGATCTTCTTCAAAAGTTACATGTAACAGTCCTTGGGTAGGGGCGTTGAGGGGTTTGGGAATTTTGAGCCCAAGGGCCCAATATATAAAGTACTGCAAGAATCTTGTATCTCCTACAACTTCTGATGCACAAGTGGCTGATGTTCAGTTATAATGACGGTGTAATAGCTGTACCTTCAGGGTGCCCAGGGATTTAGGACCCATGGCCCAGTGTCACCGTTGGCCCTGCGGCCCATATGTGGGAACATTTATTGAAGCTAAGACATCTTGGGCCATATGAAGATAATGGTCAAAAGTCATAAGGGGCACACAATTAGCCATAGTTGGAAAAAAACATCTTGAACATTTATGACATAATTGTACATTCAGCTCGGTACATTTGTGCAGTTCGAGCGAAAGAACCATTGGTGCTTCTAGTTCCGGTCTGAGACATTAATGCTGAAATGCTATATAATGATAACAATCACTTGAAAGTGTGTCAACTCCCCAAAATAGTTTAGTTGATTGGGCCTACAGCACACCCTCCACTGCCACTCGTTATGGTCCGTCAATGGGGTATTCGGGAGTGTGCACTGCCAAGAGATGGGGTGTCCAACACAATCTGACAGAGTAAATCCCACTCTGTGAGTCTGACTGCCTGGAGGATGTTACTGTCACTACCATCGAATCAGTACCTGGAGTAGTGAGGTGACCACTCCACGGTTCTCAGGGACTTCATCCTGGAGCAGTGATTGTCCCCCAAATAACAAAAATAGGATAATCCTAATGTCTATACTAACTGTACTTGGAAATCGAGTCAAAATGAACATTTTGTGAAAGTGCTACAGTTCGAAGATTTTGTTTTTGGAATTACGTGGCCTTGCAGCCAGTAACACTACTTGCTGTGTTCTTTTCTTTCCAAATCCTGTCGATGCTCCCGATCAGAAATCCAAGCCACAAAGGTCGCAAGGTAAGAACAGGGCAATGCTGTTGGGCGGTACAATTCTAAAGGGCCGGTCACACTATAACGATATCGTGTCGTGCACGATTCCGATATTTGGTTTCAGCCGATAAATACGGCCTATTAATATGAGGGCTGGAACACCCTGCCACATGGATGGAGTACTGGATTCGCTATTGCCAAACCATTCCAATGTTAAAAAGCCCTTCCCGGCGTTTTGATAATCATATATTTCCTATTTATCGTTGAGCTCAACGATTTATCGTACGACCCTCTACCATTTTTCGATATGACGTATTTAGGAATGAGGTTTTTTCGAACACTTTCGATCGGAGAAGGTATTGTGATAATGTACTAGTATTCATGACAATTGTTACCACACAGACCCTCTCCTTCCTGGTTCAGCCTGAATCTAAAAAGATTGTGTAGCAGAACGATAGAAAAATCGTTATAGTGTGACCGGCCCTCAAGTAGTATGGTTGATAGTTCAACTTGTGAAACACGAGTTGTATAAAAACCTGGAAGAACATTAATTCTTCCCTGGGTCTCCTGGAATTTGTTTAACCCATATTGGGCCCTGCACCATTGGCTATATCCCTCATTTATTTTAGTACCCACTCTCATCCACCATGGCCTCGGTAATTACGCGGACACTTTTCGACATGGGCCGGTACTGCGTGGACTCCTCCGTTCTTCTGTTAGTGGTCAGAAGGATGCCAACTGCCTTACATGTTCTTTTGAGTCTGTCTCTCATACAGTATTAGGCAATGAAGTCCTGCTTAGATATGGTCCAGAAATCAATGGTGCTCTCATTTTGCCCCGCCACAACAGCAAAATGAGCACATGAATGTATGTTTAGTTCAGGTTGCTCCACTGAAGCCCTCCTGATGTTACTTTTCTCTTTTCCCTCATCAGCGCAAAATGGGCCGGTGAGTTCAGGGAAGGAAGTTTCCCCGGAATCTTCTTTTGACCGGTACATACCATCGAATCAAGTTTCCCAGGTAGGTTAATAATAATTATTATCAATATGCAACATTTAAGAGAGGCCAAATACAACGGTAATGATGTTGAAAGAAGGAGCAAAGAACCAATGAGGAAGACACTAGATGAAGATGACTGACACGAGGTGAGTAAGAATGTTTCAGCTTTGAAGATTCGGAGAGACACAAATTTCGGAAGAAGGTTATTCCAAACTGTTGGTGGGTATCTTCTATACGAGGTCCACGTTTAAACAACTGTCGGTTGGAAGATTGAAGATTTTTGTTTGAGGATTAGGAAAGAAGTTCAGCTGAATAGCCAAAAATGGAAATCTGCATGGCTAATTATTGTGTGTGATGCCTGGATAGGCAATGTACTACGAGGGAAAGCATCCCAATGCTGCACAGCTACAGTAGGCTATACTGTGAAGAATAGAAACATGATGAAACCAGACATCATTATCAAATAGGGGCTCCCACAGTGTCAACTGGAGATCAAATTTTGTCAGCTATAAATAGAATTTTGTCAGAAGAGTCTGTGATTGAAAAAAAAAATGCACCTCACCAAAGAAGAGTTTTTCCATATGGTTGTCAACTGGTTGTTATAGGGGAAGAGTTTTTGGAATGCCGGTCAATGAAGGCCTTGGCCAAAGTCTTGCCGTCTTTGCGACCAACCATAATCATTACACTGGAGACCGCACCAATGTTTGTGAGACTGTCCCTACTGGTCTTGGTCTGCATTTGTACTGGGTGCACTTGATGCACCGTATTTCCATTCCTGCTAAGGCCCTGCTGAGAACATGCAGAACCATCTGAACTGTTACAATGTGGTACCCATCATGGGAAATTTTGGTTACCATGTGCAATATCAGGCAAATGGAAAACCCGTTTGTAGTTGAAATCGTCCAAATTTTTCTCCAATGTTCTTGTGTGTTGAAGGTTCGCTCCAATCCTATGAAAGAGGAAACATAAATATCACTACACCCAAGTGCTACTATATATTCTTTGTTCCTTTCGCTACAGGGTGAGTTATCGGCTGCTCGTATACACTATGGCTCCTACGGAGTCCTTACATGGCCAGCTTATACCCCTCTACGTACTCCTTCCCCTACTCGATGCCTGGCAGTGAGAACACTTGGTTCCACGGCGGCGACCAATTTCACTTCCAATTATAGATACGACTTTGGCTACCAAACCCAGGAATACTATATCAGCCAGGAACCACCCCACCATACCTCGGGCAGACCTTTCTGTTTCCTGGAAACGCTGACTACACCCAAGGGTCGTGGAAGGGACAGGGGTCAGACGGCGCCCTGCGGTGCCCTCTGGTTCCTACTATGACTATTCTCGCTACCCTGCTGCCCAGGCCAGCATGCCTCGATCCTACCAGGGTGTCAACGGATACGAAGTTCAGGACGGGAAGGCCCATGGTATGAAAGCAGTGGAGCAGGGAGTCTCTATGTCTGGCACATCAAACCAGGCTAATCGGATAAGGGAAGCGGGGCTGGGTGGTACTACCGGTGGGAAGGTCGATTCCAGGACTGGCCATGTGGGTGGGGCACCGAGTTTCTCCCAAGCGGCGGCAGCAGGGGGGGAGGCGGGGGCTCCCAGCGGAGGTGGGAAGTCAACCTCTTGGGCTGCTATCGCGAGTAAGCCTGCCAAGGTGCAGCCCAAGGTGAAATCGAAGACGGGCTCTCATGCCCCTGTCCCGACCCAACTACCCAGTATGAAGCAGCCTATAACAATGGCGATAGGCACATGGAACACTGGTGATAAGCCTGTGGGCAGTTGGAGGGTCAGGCCCAGGTGCCGTATCCCTCAACGGTAAGCTATGCATCCAGCTGCCAACACCCAGACGCTCCCCCCAGTGCGGCTGTTCCCCCACCCCAGTGGTTAAGTCTGATGATCCTCCCCACCCCGCAGTCAGGCCTCCAGATCACCATGGGTGGAAAGCAAGCCTCAGCGAACCTCTGGCCGATCGCAACCCCAAGCAGTCGTAAAACCCCAGCCTCAGCAGACCAACCGGTGGAGTGGTTCTCATGGGCGCTCAGGTGGCTCTCATCCCGGTCGAGACAATTCGCGGAACTCTGGGGTTTACTCCTTCTCAACCTCGTCTTCGTCGACGAGTATTGTTTTTGGAGAAACGCCGCTCATCAAATGAGTAAATCCCTCGGACATGACGCTCGAACTAAGTCATCACTATTCTTCTAATCAGAGTTACTCGGAGGATTATATCCATCGGCCATCAGTATGGCTGTGGGCCGCACTAGAACAGGGAACAGCGCCTGGACGGGGGCCTTCCAAGGCAATAAAATCTGGCACCATCTATCTCTTTAAATAGTGTGTGGGAGCGGACAACTTCTGTGTGATGCGGAGTATGATTGTCCGCTGTAGACTACACAACAAACAACACTGGTGTCTGGGCACAGGACAAGGGGAAGGGACGCTTCGACGTTAAGTGTATATACTTTAAGGATGTTCCAAACGCCAGCTCCGCCACATCCGGCTTGAGAACAACGAGAACAAGCCCGGTGAACAACTCGAGAGACACCCATGAGGTGCCAATCGCTAAGGCCCGCAGGTGTGAGAATCCTCCCATGGCTACAGTCACACACGTCCATCTTTTGACTGACTTCAACCACTACGATAAAAAACAGGAGGAGAATCCCGCCAAGTAACATTCCTGCCTCATTTGATTCCATAGTCTTTTCTGTAAAGGTCACCCAGGGTGAATGCAATCACTGGAAGGTCAGTGATCTGTAATAATGACTGAATCCTGGTACCCACGGGGATTGAAAAAAGGTCAGAGTACCAAGGATCACTTTTCAAAAAAGATCCCTGGCTCGTGGAATCTTGCATGGGACCAGGGCTTATTTCGTAGGACTAGGGGCTCTGATCAATTTCTAGACATCTGCATTAAGGAGGACCTGGGTTTCAAATGAGTAAAATCAACCCCAGAGACTATAAAACCTGCTCACAGCATTACTACTAATTGAGAGTGTCAGTCTGCCAACGTTAGGACCTGGGGTTATTGATGGATTTTAGAGGGCTGGTAGCCCCTGGGCCCCTGCTTATCGCCCCCTCCTGTACATTCTATGCATTGCATTAATAGTGCCAAAATCCACGCCACCACTTTTCAGCTGATTTGAGTTTTCCGGTATGCCAATCATCTATGAAAAATCTACCTTTGACCATCTACGGCTGAACTGCAAGATTCCCTATAATACAAAGTCAATGTGACGTGTGCTTTCGAAAAGGTTGTACCCAGCACAGTATAGATAGGATCCGATAGAAACTTACAAATTGCTCAACAAAATATTGAGTGGACTTTTTAGTCTTGCCTGTTATGATGGTGCAAAGATGCATCATTCACTGGAGAGAGGGTCTATGGGTGGCCTTCGCATCCGTTCACCCCACGATGTCATGGATTACTCAAATTTCTCAAAAGGAACTGAAATATCTTCATCAAGTCCACTGCTCTATAACCTTCCACAATTTAGGTGCATGGTTTTGGAAATTTCCTCTTCTCACTTCACCTGTGCTAGTTCAGAGCAATTCTGTTACATGACCATTTGCCTTCAAGCGTGCATGTTAATTAGAACTTAGATTTGGAACTAGCACATGTATAAAGTAGACACATGTAACCAATGCACCATCTTGTTTGTTACCGTTTTTGTGTCCGACAGTTTTCAAAGGGCGATGGAGAACCAAATTGAACAGAGATGTTAATCCAACTTTTCGGAGGATGGGTCGGCCTGATCACATATCTCTGCGACACCATCGTCTGAACGATATTTCGGATTTGGGTGTGTAACGCCACCTTTTGGCCGCTCTAGTGGCAGTACAAACTTCTAATCACTCCAGCCAATCTTTTTTCACAGTTGTCTGTCTGACCCAGAAACTGCACAGCAACCAAAATATCTGCCCCCATAGGGATTCTCGAATAGGTTCAAAGTAAGAACGTCGCCATCATGACTGATTCCTTCCATTTGCTTAATTTCTGAGAAAAAATGTGGATTTTAATGGAACGTGGCATAGAGTACATCTGGTACCTGACAGACAGTTGAGTCATTTTGAGGTCCCCGAGTCAAATTGCTCTATTTATGTGATGTAGACTACACATTTTGATCTGGAACGAAAGTGGAGGTATTTTTTAGATCAATCAGAATACGACATGCGTAATCATGCGATTTTCAAATCTGTCAGTTTTAAATGAATCTTATGGATGTAGACTACATTGATCGCTGACGAATTGTTGTGTTTTTGGGATCGTGGAAGACAGATGAGAAGTGAGGAATTCTATTTGTTCACGAGAAAATCGGATCTTATTGTCTGGATGTCCACAGAGTGATGGTGCTCTTCAACAATACAAAAATGTCGCATCTATAGTATGGAGTATGCGTGAGGTCATTGCATTTTTCAAACCTGCTGGATTCCAATGATACAGTATATGGTATATGTGAACAACATTTAGTCCTGCCAAATTGTTCAAGTTCCAAAGAGGTGATTCAAGGTGCAGATTGTGTGAATATCTAAAGAATATGCTGTAGTTTCATGGCACAAACAGCAAAGTCCTACTTTTGGATCTTTTGAACTCCTGATGAAACCAACAGTTCCTCGTGTGTCTGCTCATATTCACCCTCATAGGGACCCTGCCCTTGCTCGCCTATTGTTGCGACACCGCTAAGCAGTTGGCACTAGTACTGCTACGGGTGTATCGCAAGGCGGTTTCAGTGAAGGTGGCTCCTCTGTGGGAATCATGAGTGTACATTTTTTCGTCACAAATTGAATGAGTGTTTTTCAGACCAAACGGAGTCTGTCTCCCAGCTGAAATTGTCCTAGGACCAAGGATTGTTCTGTTTCAGTGGGAGCATATCAGTAGTGTCACTGTGAAGATTGTGAAGTGAGCATCTCATCAGACTGACTGTAGAAAGGTGCCCATCAGGCCACTCATATGTGACGGACGAACATCACCGCATGCGAAACTGATATCTGACCGTGGTTCTGTCGGAAACAGACCTGGGCGGAGAGGTACTGCAACAGATATTCCCATCGGCTGAAGGTGTGAAAAACGCCATTCAGCTGAGCACTGCCACTTGAATACTGTAGTTGATTAAACATAATTGAGATGGAAATATCTCACTCATATAAACATCCATTATTATATCCCACGACACTGGAAGTGTCCAGGGATATTATGTTTTGGGTGTGTAGGCCGCCGCGCATCACAGCTCTGCTGCCGCCGGAAACTGTTGGCGTTAGCCGGCAGTAACGCTTTAAATCGCTCACCGATTGATCCTGAAACTTGGTACACATGTCCGCCCTAGTGAAATCTCGGACTAGTTTGAAAGTGGGCTTCACTGCAATGCTGAGAGCCACTATGGCCAAATTTTTAAGTTAGTTGGATTTGAACTAAATTTGGCAGGTACTATAGTTGATCCTGAAAATGTGGAGGTCATTTCAAGGTCATCGCAAGTCAAATTTGTGATTGTTCCAACTCTGTCAATTTGAACGAAACTTGGTGGATGAGGGGCTTGGGGGAACATTTGTCCCTGATGAAGTTATAAAGGTCATTCCAAGTCATGGGTGGGTCCCCCCCCCACATTGCTAATTTATGTGACTGTTTTCTAACTTCCATGGATTACAACGAAACTTGGTGGATTGAAGGCTATCTTGGTTCTGACCAAACTGCCAGGTCTTTATTGTGTTTTCTGTTAGATACTTCGTCCCAATGATGGTGTAGATATCTAGTGATACATTATTACTACTGTATTCACTGATTGCCCTACTTTTCCCTCTCTTTTGCCCTCTCTTTCTTTTCTCTTTTTCAGACGCGCCCCAGTCGTGGCGGACACCTTATGTGAATATTCTCTTCTTCTCCACCAGCAGTTAATTCTCTTCATTTCGTACTTTGTAGCTCTAGACGAACCTATACTCGAAATTTTAACAGCCACTGTGCTATTCTGTTTTCTTGCATCTTAGTAGTGGAAGTACTACGGAAGATTTCTTAGGATCACTTTTTACACTCAACTTTAGTAATTTCCTGCAAATTTCGGGATTTGGGAATGCCTCAGACTTCATTCTACAACCAATGACTGTAGCGGAACTCCAGTGGTCTGCCTGGCCTGACCGGGATTTGTGTACACTTCTATCAAGCGGATTTCTGGGAATAACCCCCATGGGAGCAAACTGTGAAAAAAAACTCTGAGGATCGTGGACCTACTACTCAGGGTATTTGAACTGACCTTTGACCTCTGTAACTGGATATAATCACGGAGTGCAACACTCTGACCTGGAGTACTTTGTAGCGGTTTTGACGCTTTTGCAGTGTGAGAGGACCTGATTTTGTGAATATGCAGCTAATTTTTCCGAACAGTTTTCAGATTTTAAATGAATTTTTTCTACTGCCGACTCACGGCGGAGACTACAGCATGTACTCTGTGCAGATTTTATCGGGATGGAATGCAGACATTCGCAACAAGACATTATATCCCATCTTCTTGTAGATGACTTAGGGAGAGAGAGAGATGAAGATGCTCAATTGAGGGATTTTTATCAGTAGCGTGCAACATTGCGGACAATGTTACAATTTATATGTGTGCATTTGGAATGGACGAATGTACATTCGGATAGCGAATGATAAATTGCAATACTCATTGACAAATTGACTATGGTTTCCACCAGAAATGAAACTCGTACTCGAGGGTGCCTCTGTGCACCTTTGGAGGTTATATCGAGGATTGCTACCTTGGTGGAACAGATTTTTTTTTTCCAGTGTGACGATAATTTGTTTTGTTCGGCACAGGACGACATTGCCCGTTGAATCTTGGAAAATTTCAACAGGTTCAACAGGTTCTTACATAATTGGCTGCTTCCTTGCATTCATTCTTCTTGCATTTTGAGGAAGGTGTGGAGGTATGAAGCTCATACTTCCTTCCCCGTCTTCTCCGCTCTTTCTATTCTTACAACTGGGCTAGCATCGAAAGGTTAAGGTACAGGTCGTCCTCACTACTGTAACAACACAAAATATCTGTGAGGTATTAATAAATGTCATGTACAATAGGGGTAAAAATTACTACTCAAAAATAAGGGGCCGGGTACCCAGGGGATACTACCCGAAAGAATTAACACCGGTTTCATTGATTCTTGCTCGGGACCAAAGGCTTTGTTTAAATATCTTCTGCCCTGCGCAGGACCAGGATTTCAATTCGAGAGTCTATCAGGCTTATCAAAATGTTTTGTTACATTCATTACAGCACATACTTCACCTGATGCTTCATAGAGCTCTGAGGACCCCAGAAGCTCTTCTCCCAGCCAACATTGCACCTGGTTCATCAGATTCATTAGAATCGGGGACTGGTTGATTCCTGTCTAGGAGCCTATACCCCCTTGGTGCCTATGTATTTTGAACGTATTTTGAACCCCGGGTCACATACTGCATTGCAGAAATCACTGCATGATATATCTCATAACTACCTTTCCTGGAAAGCGTTGAATAGTCGGTTTACTTTTGGTCGTCGGATCGCTTATAGGTCCAGGCTGTATTATATATTCACCCACCATGCACTGTCTTCTGCATCACACTATTGTACCTACCAGAGTACGGCCATCAGTTTTGTCGGCTGTAGCATGGCCTTTGGTACCATGCTGTTATGTTGTCAGATGTTATTTTCAAAGGTCTGACAATTTCAATTCAAGGAAGGGGGCTGGCCCTATGGTTTACCTCACATAAAAGCCGAATATCAAGTAAGTAATGTAGTTAAAATCCCCCTATCATCAGATTTCTGAGGGGACACAAGGTAAGGGGTTGTTTTGTAAACAAGTATCCTGCCTTCTCATTTTCCTGAGGTTTTCCACTTGCATTCATCATGGTTGAGTGGAGAGCTGTGTTGTGATACATAACTTGATGTGTGCACCCAAAGTGCTCATTTCTTGCCTTTTTGTAAAACTGGCTCACAATCTGTTGTTGGTGTTGAATATTTTGTTGTATCGACGTTACTGGTTACACTTGTTAGTGTACAATAGGAATCCCAAATCGTATCATCTATTATTTTTTGTTACATGGGAGAAAGTCCTTCAACCACCGACTTGGTTCAAGCTGTCACTTTAGACCCACATGTTATGAATACGAACAAAAACCACCTTTTTCAAATTGAGTGAAATATTCGCTCGACTGTTAACTTTCCTCAAGTATTCTGTATGTTTTTCTCATGGTTTGGGGCGTTATTATGGAACTTGATAGCGACATCTTTTTTAAATTTTTGCAAGGTGTAACAAGCAAACATTGGCCATGAGTTGCGGTAAAAGTAATTGGAATGGTTTAATTTTGATGCTTGTGCATGTTAGTTATACTTCGGAAAGGGGGTTTGTAATGTGATTCCACTTAGAATTGGTGGATATTTTTAATCAGGGACCCGAATAAAATTGTTTTATTTTACCCCACAGATGTATGTTTGTTTGTATGTTTGTGGTGATAATCTGCATGAGAATTTGTAATAAATGATTTGCAAGTAGTAGACTACAAACACAGAAATTTAATAAAGCCACAATAGCAAAAAATAAACTGGAATACTCTTATTTTCTCACTCTTTCATCGTGGTTTTTGTCTCGCCTGAACAGAGTTCAGGAAGAGACTTGCGCGATCACTTTGTCCTGTGTATGTGTGTGTATGTATGTTGTGATCACTTTCCCGTTAGCAGGATTTATCCGAAAACAATATTTGATGACATTTTGTATGTAGTATCAGGGTTCGGTGAACCACGATCTGATTAGATTTTTGGTTTTGGCGCAAAAGTCCTAAGTAAGGTAATAGCCTATTTTATGTCAATATCATTGTTTAGGCTTGTTTGCAAGACTCACGGATGAACATAGGTGCTATGGTGACATGTTTTGGCACATAAGTTCAGGATATCAGGAAGATGCACTGATTTGGTTTTTCAGCATAAAATATGGCTAATGAGTTGTCTGATTTGCATGAATTATGCAAAATTGTCGATTTTCCTGAAACTGGTGAATAGGTCTCCTTCAGTCCCAAAACTTTTCGGGGGGGGGGGGGTGGGGTCAATCGAGGTCATTCAATGTGTCAATTTCCATAATTTTGGCAGGATCCTTGAAGTTGGTTGGATTCTCCTGAAACCTGGTGGGTATATTTTACTTTCAGTTCCAAACACATTGGCTCAGGGTCACTGGAGGTCAAAATTCCAATGTGTCTAATTTGCATAAATTATGCCTGATTTTAAAGTTTGCTGGAATTTCTCCATGGACCTGTAGGTATGGGCTTACTTTTACTCTCCAACGGCTCTCAACTAAAACTTAACCTGGGGTCATTTCATCTGTCTAATTTGTATAGTTATCTGTTTATGGTTTTTATAATTTCTTGTTAGATTTTTATGCATCTCATGGATATGGTCTACCTACAGTCCCGAAACTTTTCAACTTTGACTCGAGTCAACTGGTTTTATCAGTGTGATAATTTTCTTCATTCATGCAAATGTTCAAGTTTTTTGGATTCCCATGAAATGTATAGGCAAATTCAGCAGTCCCCTATATAATTCCCGACAAAACTTATACTCCTTGGTAGACATGGTCAATAATTAGTCTTTATGGATTGGAAATTGGTCACTGGTTAGTAAGCTGCTTCTGTAAAATGCCTAATCCCCAAAATTGTTGAAAGCAACAATGGAATGCCTTGTAATTTGTTTGCATGGTGACTGATAGAGGAAACCACTCTGATCGCGCCATCCTGGCAATTGATGACAGTGAGGAAACATTGCGTGATTATCACTTCTCTATATATTTATAATTAGGAAAGTTTCAGTCTTATACGCAGTAACTGAACCATCTTCAACTTGCTGTAGCTGAGGAGCCCAAAACAGTTAGTTCCCCCACTCCAGTATCATACTACTGGCCAGGCATAATAGCTGGGATCAATGAGAGCATCGGGCAATGACCAAGCACTGGTTTATGGAAAATATAATAGAGCTGCAACCTCGGAATGACAGGCAAAGATTTGCATCGGAACAAAGGAGTAAATATCAGCTGAGAGGGGTGACCAAACGAGGAGGGGTGTCAGGGTTGAGCGGGTCTGTCCGTCGACCACTACTCCCCTTCTATCGTATGAGCACCGGGACTGGGTTTAATCGATGCATGTGAATGCCGCGGATACTTGTCTGCGCATGGGTCACCACAAGTTGCCTTCCTACCCGGGAGACCGGTGGTTCGAATCCCGGTTGGGTAATACCAGACTGAAAATGGTACCTGTTGCCTTGCTCGTTGGTCGCTCTTCATATGGAGCAGGGATAAAAGCTGTCAGGGGCGTCGTGCATTTTTTGGGGGGTGGGGGGTGTAGGGGACCCGAGCAGGTGATGAACATCTAAGCAGAGCGCCACCACGTGTTGCCGCGCACGTACATACGAGAAAAAAAAAAAACGCTCTGACGACCCCACCCCTCCCCCCTCCCCCCGCCGAATAGCAACAACTGGCTTCCCACTTTCCTTCCCTGCCCTCATGAAAGTGTCCATTGGTTGTCGCGAAGTTAACAAGAACTGAAATTCTGGTCTTCTCAGGTGCACAGTGGCCCGCTGGCCATTTTCATGTAGTATAATGAAAACTATACCTGGCAAATTATAACGAGTTTCATCTCAGCTACACCTTATGTTCAAGCGGTTTATACTATCCAAGCGGAGCCGGCACCATTAAGGTGCTTTTACTAGGGCACGCGAATGGGCGAATACCGCGACAAGACTATTTTTCGCTCCTGTGGTATTTATATGGGGTCTATCATTAGGCAACGCGCGCTCCGGAATGTGCGATTTTTTTGTCGCGGGTCGCGACAAAAACCGAATTGTCCGTGACAATTCAAATCGGGTGACGCGCGCGACAGCTCGCGATTTTTGACCGATATGGAACGCCGAATGGGACACAGTAATCCTGAGTATTTCATATTTTGCTGCAGAATAGGCCATATGTGTCACATACATCGGGCAATTCCCTTCATTTCGCCTGTTAAATAGGCCTACACAATAGTCATTGCAGACATTCTAACTGGTCCCGTCTGTTCGAATGAGACGCCATGCTGGCTTGTTGGACGCGTTTTTAAATTAACCTGATCGTGGAATCCTCCCCAATCTCGGGAATCTTCCGCAATCGGGTTGGATATAGATCTACTCGGGAAATCGACCAGCCCAGGGATGTATATTTCTAGCCATCTTCTGACCCACCCAGGCATAAAATAAACCACAAACTACTGACTTCAACGTCCATCCGGAAAAATGTCATGTTCTATTTATAACCACTGTCACATGCTGCTCTCTAAAAACAAAAGGTGAATTTCACTCTAATGAAGTAGTCACTCAGCAAACCTCGAATGTAGAGTGGAATTTCACTCTAATAGAGTGAAGTATCACTCTATAATGGGCGAAGATCCGTACTCGTCATCTCTATGGAAACATTGGAGTGGTCAGTTAGCATACTTCGAATTCCACTCTAGGAGAGTGAAGTATGCTCCATAATGGGCGAAGATTTTCTACAATGGAGTTAAATGGAGTGATGATCACCCGCACACTTCATGGGAGTGGTACATTCCTCTTTTGTTTGAAGTGTGTCGCCCATTTCGCTGTTGGAAAAATTCTCGAAGGGACATACAGCCCTAGCCTCAGTCTTGTCGTCATTCGGGTGACTGCGCTCCTTGTATTTTCTTGAGGAGGTATATCCTGTGGCAATAAAACATCTTGCCTAAATTGTTGCGATTTGCGAGCGCCATGTTTCTTGTATGTTTTCGCGCTAAATAGCACTCATCTAGTTCTGTGTTCCCCTGCGAATTTTATTTCGCGAGTCGCGATTCGTGTGCCTAGTAAATACCCCCGCGACACGCGATTCTCTTCGCCAGCGAATCGCGTATTCGCCTATCTATTCGCGCATTCGCGTGCCTAGTAAAAGCAGCTTTAGTTGCCGCGCAGCGTAGCGAAATTCGAGTCCTCTCAAATGCCTAATGGTGATCTTCAGATGGCTGTTTCCATGTAATAATGTGAAAATAAACTTCAAGTATTAGAATGAATTTCATCTTGGCCATTCTATGTCCTTGCGATTTCATGCTATCCAAGCACAGCGGCACCATCGCGAATTTTTTTGAAATGATTCATTATCAAATGCCATATGGTGATTTCCAGATGGCCATTTTTCAAGAAATAAAGTAGAAGTTAACTGTACAAATTGGAATGAATTTCACCTTAGCCACTCTATCATGTTCATGCGAATTTAGGGCTATTGGGGGTGTTCGAGAATTTGGGCTCAGGGCCCAACTTTTATTGCAACTTTCATCGCACAGTGCTGATGTTCGGTCATAATGGTCTAATATACCTTCAGGGTGCTCAGGGATTTAGTACCACCCGAGGCCCAGTGTTGGCCCTGTGGCCAATCATGTGGAAATTACGCAAAAATGCTTCTCGATCCTCTTTCATATTGTTGTGCATAGTGCTGACATGCGGTCATAGTGATTATCTGAAAACCGGAATCTTCAGGAATTTTTGGTCCAAGGTCAACTCGGGACCTAGGGCCCATTATACGAAATACCCGCTCAAAATCTATCTTGTATCTCTACAAACTATGTTTGCACAATGCTGATGTTCGGTCATAATGAAGGTTTGATATCCAAATCTTCAGGATGCCCAGGGAATTAGGACCCAAGGCCTAGTGTGGGCCCTGCATAGAACCCATCATGTGGAATGTTTATTGACTGCTATGCAAAATGTTTCTCCTCTTTTCGTACAAAGTGCTGACATTTGGTCATAATGATGGTCTTAACCACCGTACCTTCGACGTGTTTATGAATTTTCGGTCCAAGGTCCCACTAGCCTGCTAAAGCAGACAGATATGAAGGAAGCCCTTCCTAAAATGGAATGGGCTATAACTCTTTAGTATATACCACCTGACCACTGTTGAATACTACCAACATATCTTTATATTGTTTAGGCAAACCACACCGATTGGTTAATACTTAATCCTGCACATATGAGTGAATGAGGCTGATACGAGGTGAACGAAGTCAAACGCCCGTTTCAACAGGCTAAGGTCCCACTAGATCTCTGAAGTCATTCTGAGTATTTCGCGACTAGATGGCTTTTGAGCTTATTCTTGAATAACGAATGGGAATTGCAAAGGTAACATCATTTGCCGTTGGTCCCAGATTTATAGCCAGTAAGTAATTATTCAAAAGGAGTTTGCCGTGTTCACTCTAGTGTCTAGTTACAGTGTAGAGTGAATTTCTTCTCGCGTGATTAAGGACTGACAACGGATTCCTATATGTAGTGGTCCTTGGGTATAAAGGGTCATTGGGGGTGCTCGGGAATTTTGGGGCCCCATGGCCAACATGAAATACCAAAAAATCTATTCCTACCAATAAAAAGGGTGCGCATGTGCCTCCGTATGATAGGCGTAACGTATCGGGCGCGACCTACAGTACATTGTAAAATCGCATAAAAAAAGGAACCCGTCTCGACTCGAATACCCTTTCTTGGAACGAGTCAAGAGGAAAAGAGACGATAGTCACGAATCTGAGAAACGGGAAAGGAGGCAAGACTGTAGACGGCCCGGATGGCCTGGAAGGTGAAAGCAGTACCGCCTCCCAGCGTTTTGACACTGTGATATCGCAAATTTGACTGAGGATCGTGATATGCTTTAATTAGCCCCGTACCGATACCGTACGCAGAGATTTGTCATTGGGGAGGGGGGGGGGGGGGGATAGGTCGGAACCCAAGGGAAATGCGCCCTCATAAATTGCCCCACTCTCCCTATTGGCAAATAAGTACAATTCATGGGCCCAAGAGCCATGCCGCTGCAATATTTGCTAAATTACCGGCTGCAAAACTTCTACTGAACTGCTAAAACTCAGTTTTTGTATTAAAAATTCACTGATCCGGGGGGGGGGGGAGGGGTGTTACCTCCAAAATAACCCCGTGCGTACGTCACGGCCTCACTGGTCCCGTAACTCTATGCACCCCAGCATGGTTTCCCCTCTGCGCGGTCGCTGGTTTCAGTGCATCAACGACCACCTAGCTGTGCCGAAATTTCCTGGAGTTACTTATAGATCATGCAGGTGAAAAGCAAAATAATCTCCGGAGCGGACTGGATGTTTAGGTGTGCTATACTGCACCAGTTGCGCCAACGGCTGCCTGCAAATGCCACAAATTTCGGAGAAATGACTTATATACTCAGACTCTGAGGTGAAACACAAAATAATTTTTGGCACGGAATAGGTGTTCTGGGGTGATATATCGCATCAAATTGCATTGTTCCACAATATACTATATGAACTGATGAAGTTGAGCTTAGACAAAGCAAAAGTGGCTGAATTACCACAAATATTCAGCACATTTCTTTCTTGATTGCCCCCAAAATGTGGCCAAACTTACGCGCTCTGCGCGAAATAGTAGGAGTGTCGTCTTTCATGGGCCTACTGAACGTGAATTGGAAGGGGGGGGGAAATTTACTCTGGCAACTTTATGAGATTGTGGCAAGTTCATGCCCACCATATTTCAATGACGGAAAACTGTGGCGATGCAATTGCATGCATGCATTGCATCAGCTTTTCTGCGAAATAGGCAGGGCCGGGAAGTGTCATTTCCTGCTATCTAGGAGGCATAATTTGCGAAAATCTTCGCATACGATCCGCGCCAACCCGATGGTGGCGCTCCGCTTAGATGGTGCCATGGCGCCCCCCTAGAAGACGGTCCATCCCCAGGTCTCCCGGTCCCCCTAACGGAAAAATCCTGGCTCCGCCACTGAGCCGAACTCATCAGAGATTGCTATGGTTCCAAAAATATTGGGGGATCAAAAATCTATGGAATACCAGCGGCGTCGTGCCCATTGGGGCCCGGCGGGTGGGGATGGGGGGGGGGTGGGCTAATTTTCTTCCGTCAGAGGTGTCATAAAATATCGTCATAATTTAGATTAAAAAGGTATTCTTTACATCGAAAAGTAGACTATATAGTCAACGTATAGTCTTTGATAATCGTTGTGGATTTCCCCCACACACTTATATCGAGATAGTAATGACATATTGCCTTTGAATATGTCTGTCCTGGGCTCGCACTTGGTATTTGATATCAACTATACATAGCGCCACCAACTGACTACACAGGCATTGCATCTCAAGCCCTTCTACGCGGCCGAGGAAATGCGGAAATCAATCAAAATTTGCGTAAATTACACACTGGATCCCCTGATATTCCAAGTTGTTTTTGTTCTATCATGGGAATATGTTCAAACAAACACAAAGAGCCTCTCGTGGTTACTAAATGGCGGTCCGCGGACCGCGGGCCAAAATCGGCCCGCCAGACGATGCAATCCGGCACGCCATAATACCAAGAATTGGGGGAAAATATGTTAAGGTTAAGGTGGGAATTATTAATGAACGTTCATAAACGCTGGGAAACATCGATGCAAGTATTGAAATTCACTATCAATAGAATATAAAACTTTTAGTCAATTAATATTGTGACCACTACATATTTTCCGGGCTATAGGAATAATTTTTGTATGATATTAATGCTCATCTATAACTAACATTTGCGACCTACAAACATCCCCTTCAGTGACAAGTTTTTGCTACGCTGCTTGACAAATCATGGTGTCATTTGCCCACTCACTCAGTCTAAAATCGCATGAACTGCTAACTGATATTCTTTTTGATGTGTGAAGTTCATTTTAATTTATGAATTAAAAATGGGGCCATTTGGCCCTCACCATTGGCGTCTAACAGTCTAAGAACACCCAATTTGGAAAATTCGCTTAGCACGACTAAGATGAAATTCACTTCTCCGGCGATCACCATTGGGCAATTGGGAAGACCTAATATCGGAAATTTCGCTACGCTGCGCGGCAACTAATGGTGCATGCCGTTTCGATTGATTCCTTAGACGGCCGTGTGAATATACGTGGCAAGATGATATATTTTATTCAATTTACTACTTGAAAAAATGGCCATCTGGGCAAACCGTGCATCTGAGAAGACCATAATTTGAAGTTTTCACCGTAAGCTTCGCGGCAAAAACCGATGGTGCGCCGCTCTGCTTTCATAGGATATAAACGTATCAACAAACTGCTGTTGGCGAGAAGAAATTTCCCTCCCCCTTTTCATTTAAAATTCAAGTTTATCTCTATTATTTTGAATGAAAAATTTGACCCTCTGGAGCTCCCCACTCATGGCCCATCCGAAACCCATCATCAGGAACCCCTGGTAAATCCTATGTGATGCATACACTATAAGAGGTTTAAAAAAGTGATTGCAGCCAGAATATTTCCGAGAATATTCCCGGAATAAAAAAAGTTGGGAGTTCTTGTAAAGTTTAGAGGTGTGCTTGTCACCTTCCATAGGGTAACGAAAGGGGATGAAGTGTTATTTGGCTATGCGATTCTGACGAACATTTGTAGTATGTTGCGAGCCAAGCCCTCGAATGTGGTGCTCAGCTTAGATAGTCATTACCCTGCTGAGGCCCCCCCCCCCAAAAAAAAAAAAAAAAAAAAAAAAAACAAAAAAAAACGGCACGACGCCCCTGGGATCTACAGTTCGAGGGGCTACTAAATTTCGCGGAGGGGACATGCTTCAAGAAGTAAGCCCATCGTTTGGTCTTTCGTTGACATTGTTTTTTACTCAGGGGTAGTGTTTATACTTGGCTTTCCGGGCCACACTGGATACTGACGTAGAGTGAAACATTTCGTCAGTGGTGACAGATTGTGGTATTTACCGGTGGTGTACACCCTAGAAATTCCTGGGATTGCCCAAACCGAGTAATGAGCAGACAGGGAAGAATTTGTTTCATTTCCCCCATAGCACAGTCTCAGCTGAAATCTGATGTTTTGAATATTTAAGGAAAAGACACGGTTACTTTTCATATCATTAGGAAGGAGCAACTATTTTCAGTCAAAAGATTTTCCCCATTCGTGCACATTTCTTGGAAGGGGCATTTCTGATGCTTTTCCAGGAATGGCAAGCGCAGCGTTACCGAAAAAGAAACTGAACATTGAGAACGTGAAACTTGGAGATCCCCCCTATAATGTTGAGTAGCAAGTATGACCATTGACTGACGGATTCCCTAATAGGTGAAGCAATGTTATATCTTAATGGATAGTCTAGGCAAGTTAAGTAAACTGGAGCCTTAGACTCAACTCGTATACATGCATGTTTCGTGAAACGAGTCCATTGTGTAATGAACGAGGGCCTAGCCCTTGAACGACTAACGTTAGTTATGCTACGTTCCCCCGCACCAAAACTCAGGGTTGCGTTATAAGAAGCGCCAGCGCGATCGCGCTCCTCCGCGCTCCTTAATTTTGATTTACCCGCACGACTTCACAGCCTCCTAAAAAATACCTCGTGCATTGCCTTCTTCCTCGTATCCCAGGGAGAGAGAAACGGACTGCGGGCTCCCCGCGAAACCCGCGAGGCTGCATCAGTTCTGCCACGTACTGTACAATAAATGCCAAACATTGTATCAGTTATTCTGCTCTGAAAAACATGCAGCGCAGGCCCGCTAGAACGGTATGGTACGCCTCAAGTCTGAGCCACGTGTGCAAGGCCCCGTGCAAGCGTGTCACTAAACAAGAGGGACAAACGCGGGACAATACAGATAGTGTGTTAAAAATGTGAGCACGGGTCAACTGAGTTTGTGTTAGGTGGCATACAGGTCAGAGGGTTGACAGGACCACGAGTGTGCAAATATGTCTCATAATATTAATATGTCAGACTGGGCTGTGAAAGCGGACAGTAAGTCGGACTCGAAAGATCTATTTATGGTTCCCTGCAATGGTTTTGCAATGATATAAATACTGTATGGCCGAGCCAGCGCTGATAGGGATTGGGTTTCCTTTGCTTGTTCGGACACGCAGAGAACCCAGATTCCTGAGTTTTCGCGTTTCGGGTTATATTTACAATAAGAGCTGCGTAAACCAAACTCGGACATGCTGAAGATTCCACACAGGTTTTTAAACACTAATCTTCCTCACAACCAAAATGCTCCTATGGGCCACGTACCACTATAACTGGTGTTAAATGTCCCTCGCATTATTTACCAGTGTTGGAGGTCCCGCATCTGTTCCGCGCCCATTTTACCCAGTAATGTATTGGTTTTTCCCGGGGGGGCGGGGTTTTTTTGGTCCTCGTTTAGGGACACCCTCTGCAACACTCCACATACACATTACACAAGGCCTTTCAATTTGGCGTGATTTATAATTTTAATACGGTCGTCTGATCAAATCTCCGAGAGACCGAGACGACCATAATTTCTTTGGGACAACCAGAACTTTAAAGTTGGTTGCACAACGGACAACCATTCTCCTTCCAAAATATCTTTGTTATGATCATGCTCCTCCCAAACGTTAAATCTCCCACCTGATTGTCTTTTGATTTGACATTATTCACAAACAAAATCATTCTAAATTCGTCAACTTCTCACATCGTCACAATTTCTTTATGTGATGAACGCTAGGGCTAGCTAGTGCGAAGCTGGCCGGCTCGCTGTACGCCCATTATCACAACCGATGCGTGGAATTTTACTGTTCTTGTGTATCGAATACACAGACCGGTGGCTGATATGTTATTGTTGAAATCGATCATGGTCAATGGCACACGATGTTACGATGACACAATACATCCTTACCAACTAGCAGGGGCCTGGGAAACAACTGTCACTACACTGTCTATGGAAAAAAAAAACCCCAAAAAGTTCCCAACGTTGATATTAGCCAGGAACCTGGTACATGTATTAGTTATAATATATACATATGCTCTGGTAAGCCAAATTCACTGTTAAAAATAACGTTAAAAACATCAATCTGAATTCTTGGTTTTTTCCAAAAAATATGAAATGATCTAGAAGACATGTAAATGGGTTCATGTCAATGCATTTCACCTGAGTTGAAGTCATACATCTTTGTGCGTTCCAGTTCCATCTTCAGACGGTGGATTTATTTTTTAGGCTTAACTGGTCCCTGTATAAATGATAGCAAATTCAACAGTATAGGCTTGGTTCTGATATTTTTCCTACGTAATAAATAATTCCCCACGATAGAAAAATTTATAGATCATAAAAAAATTGCAGATACAAAATGTGCTTTCGGCGGGATGGGAGAACTTTTCAGTGTTACAGAATTTGGAAGTCCCCAACAAAACTTTTATGTAGGGGCCTACTGTTGAAGTGCCTGTCAATTGTAAGAGATCTCAATGAAGAACAGCAGTACCACCAGTTGTGAACACATGTATTTTTGTCAATCTATTCTATCATTATATACAAGGCAAGGATTCAAACAACCAAATTGCTAGTTCCCTTACACAGTATCAAATTGTGATACATGTACATGTAACTCAGACGTCAAAGGTTGCAAATTAACTTTGTTATCATCGTTCGATTCCCTCTAAAGTTTTTTTGAGGGGGACAGGGGGAGGGAGGGATGAAGACATGGAGGGTGGGAAGGAGGGGGAGGAGGGAGGGGGAGGGGGAAGGGGGAGGAGGAAGGGGGTGGAGGAAGGGGGTGGAGGAAGGGGGTGGAGGAAGGGGGTGGAGGGGGGTCATGGGAAAGGGAGGGGAAGGCAGGGGGACAATGAGGCAGGGGCTCTTCAATAAAAAATTTCCTTCAAAATATGCCTTAGCAGGAGAAGGCAAAACGAGAAGAATTATGGACAAGGGGACGAGGGAGGACAAGAACAAGGTGGAAGAAGGGAGAGGAGAGACCTGCAAACAATGATAGAAATAAACATGCATGCATGCATGCATGATGTATCATCCATTTAGGTGAAAATTTCTACATAACCATCGGCCTCACTCGCCTAAATCTGAGAGATACAAATGCTTATCCTGCGACCTCCAGGAGAGCAAAATGGCCTACATGTAAGTGTTCTGACATAAATGCATCTAGGAGGCATATCAGCACCCTACAGTCCCCTACAGTCCCCATTTCAGTGCTCTCCTGGATTTTCTAAAAATCAAGGCCTGCAAAACTGATCATGAATCAATAAACGCAGCTTGATGAGAACAAACATTCGAGGAACTGTTCCCTCACAGTAATTAGTACGTGAACTGCACACAAGTTCAGATTCGATTACATTTGAAAGTGAAAATGTCGTACAATTATTATTTAGGCCTATCACATTGGTAACTTGGATTCAGCAGCAAAAAAGCGATATCATACAGGTAAAACATTTTAAAACCCATTCAAGTGGCTGCCAACGTGCCAATATCTGCTGCCTGCTGATGCCTGGGAAGATAATCCAAGCCAGTGGCCTGACATCGAGTCTTCATGACATTTAGGACTACAGTACCCGTTGAAACGTAAACCGTATGCACCTACATTGCATGCACACAGTGTTGGGTTGGTAGTTGCATTGTGCACAGAAACTGAACAGAGCACAGACCGTATCACGGGCAGTGAGCCTACAGTAGGCTACGTCAGTACGTGTGTGACCTAACAAAGTCACACGGTTCTTTCTCCAGGGATGAAGGCTTGAATTTCAAACCAATACTGCCAGGAGTCAACCTATACATTTGCATATGTCTTGAAAATTATATCTACATTGGAGGATACCTCATGACAAAATGAAAACGAATGAGATGTATTTCCCATCCGTGACGTACCCTCCCATCAGCGTTAACACGTTTCATGGCCTGCACCCATTGCTTCAAGTTTCCACGCTTTTTCCTCGTTGAGACATATATGTGAGAGTCCCTTCTTCTTAACTGTAATTGATGTGCTTTTGGGCAGGCAATGGCATAAAACACCGCTTTGTGTATTCGTTAACCGAAACCGGGGAAACTTAGGCTGACCCCGAAAAAAAACAAGACTGTCATTTTGCTTACATATACTCCCTACACTAAACGGCTCTATCGTGTTTGTTTTCATCAAGAGTCCTGTTGTTACGGCGGTTTGTGGTTTTGCTATAACAGTACCAAATGGTCTGCTATAGGTAATGTAATTTTTGCAGTCATACAATTCATGCGAAATGACAATGTTGTGGTTTTGACGTACTGGCTTCATCCATTGCATTGCACTTACTGTAGTTTCTAGATCTCGGCCTTGCCCCATCTGCTGATCCTTGTCTGGGAGGTTGTTATGCAGGCTAGGTCCACTATTCAGGGCTGGTGATAATGAGCGATGTTTATGAACAGTGTTACATGTAGGCTTGTCTCCACCATCGATTGACGAGGCGGTTTCGCTGTGAATGAACCTGTCATTTTGGCCTTGCAAACTTGATGAGTTCATATTCAAGCCCTGGTATATTGGCCTAATAGTAGATTTCCTAGAGTAGCACATTCAATACGGGCACTCGGACAGTGCAACCTTCCAGGATACAGAATGTCTCCCATTCCTTCGAAATGCCTGGACAAATGAACCAACAAAATTTTCATACATTTATGCAATTTTGCACACTTGCTTAACTACCCTCCGCACGAACCGCTCTTGAATATCACACCCGACATTAAACTTTGACACAAATAATATGAAGACCACATTTACCAGTAAAATTAAATTGCACATTAAACCATCTGAACAGGAAAAATTAATTTTGATATCACATTCTCTCTTCTCTCTTAACATTCAATTTCAAATCCGCCACAATTGTTCAGTATTGATTCTTGATTCCCCTTTTACTCCTTGTTCTCTCACAGGGTCACATCATAATGCCTTCAATCCCGCCCACTACTCCAGTTGTCATGCATCTAACCTCTACTTCTCTCTAGGACCATCTAAATGTTCAAACAAAAATTAAGTGTTGACTGGATTTTTAATCGTTTCGGGATCCATGTTATTTTATATTCTTCTCAATTATATTTCAGTTTTTTAAAATTCATTTCATAATTTTTAGGAACACCGAAACAAATCAACAAATTACTCACGGTTCTCCTTTCACGCACTGTCTCCACAGTCTTGACCTTTCCACACCAAAACGTCTATATATCTTCACTTCACGGTTCCTTTCAACTTTCCCTCACAATGAATCTACGCTACAACAGTCTCCACTATGTTCGTCGGCAAGCGTCAGGCGGTAATTAAAAGCAACTACTGCCGCACTCTACCACTCTGGCCCGAAGTCCTCAACACAATAATGGATCATAACGAAAACACAATACAACCGTGGCCCTAATCCACTACAATACATTAACATATTGACCCTGCACGGGTATTTGACATTCTGGTTACGTAACACAATGTTGCAACTGCCAGTCAATAAAATGGCTGAGGGGGGGGGGGTACAATGTTGGGAATCCAGCTCACCTGCTGCTTGCTCGGAGGATCCTCAGATGCATCATTGAAGTAGGAAGAAGGGCCAAGGGCAGTGTGTCATCGTCATCATCTCCATTTTACGTCAGGTGTTCTCATCACGATGAGGTTAGACGGGGGATGAAATGCCTTCCACGACCCTGTAGTGCCACTGCTCTGCCGATGTTCAGTGTGTCCTCATATCATCGTTGATGCAATCCTGCCACGTCTTCCTGGGCCTGCCGCGTGGTCTGCGACCAGGAACCATGACATTCACAGTGTTGTCAAGTGCACCATTCTCTTCTCTTCTTTTGACATGTCCAAACCAGCTCAATCTCCTCACTTTCAATGTACAGTGCAGCTCTCGCAAACCACAGCTTCTGGCAACCTCAGAGCTACTAACATTGACTCTCCAGGAAATGCCACCCATGTATCTCAACATTCTTCTGTCATATTTGACCAGGATATCTTCCAGATTCTTTGTAAGCGCCCATGGTTCTGCACTGAACAGCATCACAGATCCTCATACACCTTGCACCTGCTAAGCCACGGATGTCCTTGTTCAGGAGTAGGCCAGAAATGTGTCACGATGTTGTATGAATTGGTGAACCATCTTGTTGACATACCTCTCCTGAATTTTGTTACCTGGAAGAAACATGGTACAAGAGGACATATCCAGAAGTTTATTTGACCACGTAACAAGTTAGCTCATCAACATTCTTCTTTCTGGCTACCATAAGTGATTGGAATTGTTTACCATCCCAGGTTGTTAACAGTTAAAATTCTGAATGAATTTAAACATGAACTATTAAGGAGCTTCTATCTTTCCAGACCCCAACAGTAACCCAGCTTTCTGACTCTCAATGTTGGCCTGATGCATCCTGTGGATGTTTAGCCGACTACCAGATCCAGATTCAATTCATCAAATTCTGGAACAGCACTGATGTCATGTTGGAAGAGGTCAGACACATCCAGTAACAATAGGGAAAGCACTACAATGGTTCTGGGGGTCATAGACAACTTTTTTAGCAGTTTGGACACATACATGTTATTTGTGTCCACCCAATTGGTCCAAATAGGGAATGATACATTTTCCATGAAGGACATGTTTTGTGATTCGATGTGCTGAATGATAAAGGGATCTCTTGATATTTAGGAGCCAGCACTAACCCTGTGCCAAAGAACATGCAACACCTCATCAGACAGGTCTTTGTGATAGAGGAGTCCTCTGATGGCCTGGCACTTATTGATTACCCGATGATCGCTCCTCTCTCTGTCAGACTTCTGACTTATGTTGCTTATGGTGCATGATGCCTATCTATCCGACACTTTGTTCGATTGAGCTGGTACGTGGTGTCACACACATGATTGCCACATGATTGGAGTCTAGATTTGCGTTATAATTCTCAGGGCTGGAATTAAGGCAATGCTATAATTTTTATAAAGACAGGCCATGTTTCACTTTTTTCAAGGGCATGTCATTGAAACTGTCAGGGCACCAAGGCCAAAAAGAGAAAATGTATTGTGTACACTGGGGCAGTCTTGGGGCCAAATGGCCTTGAAGAAGTGCAATTTTTAGGGCCCAAAATCCGGCAGCCATGGCCTTGTGGCCTCCGGGTAATTCCAGCCCTGAATTCTTGCAGCTTTGTCAGATTTCAACTGTTAAGATATTGCAGCCTCTTGCTTCATCTGAAGTGGAGCTAATTTCATTCAAGGGTATCTGAGGTCAAATTTGCTTGACACAGTTTCTCATACTGATCGGCTTCAAATGAACCTTGGTAAGTGGAGGTCATTTCTCGATCGGCAAGATGTTAAATTTGCCTGATTTACTGCATGCTTTTTTTTAACTCTCGCGATAAACAAAATTGTCGCGTTGTTTAGCAAATGAGTCGCAGATGACACCCACTGGTGGTATAAATTCAGTGTGTTAGCTTCCTGCCTGCTGATGTCTTGTTATATAATGTGCTTGTGATGGGAGGTAAAAGATGGACTCTTATTGTGAATGACAATTTCCGACTGAATTTCGGATATGGCGGGTTGCTTAAAGGACAAGTGGGCTGGAGACACCAGAGGTTGTATCATAGAATGGAAAACTCATATCTATAGGTCTGACCCCATTCAATGCGATGGTCCTATGTGGAGTTATTGGCCTTCAAAGTTTGTGCATTATGCAGAGAAACTGGAGATCCAATTGCGCAATAACGCATGACGTGACAACGGAAGATATGTCATGTGTTCATTTGTTGAAAAGGTCACATTTAGCAAAAGTTGTTTGTCTTCCCTCACCAAAGTAACCATCAACAATACCAACCCACTACCGCAATCCTCTCCCAATGACTGAATGCTTTCCAAAGTGAAAATCATGTGTGAATTTGATAGAAAACAGAGAATGGTTGCAGGGTTGTTTAAGTATGACATTTATTATTTCGTTTCCATTTGCTCTAATTATAATTAATTTGCCAATGTGTCTTCGAATTGGTCCAGAATTTGGTAACATTGGACGGTGGCCCTCTGTTTCTTTAGTATTTTTTACTAGGATGTCAGAGTTGTGAGTAGTATCCTTGGGGTCTGCCCCGGTCGTCGCTTCGGCCTGATGAGGGAGGCGGCTGATGAACTGCCGAGAAATGAGCGATAGTGAAACCTAAAGACCTACCCCTTAAGAGAAGAGACACAGGCAGTGGGAATTCCAGGCAGAGGAAGAGAGCAAATGCCCTAGAGGGGCTGTAAAAGCTGTCCGAGAGCGCGTCTGGTCGATGAGCGATGCTGTCGGTAGGCTCTTCAGGAGCGGTTGCCTTCACAAATGAACATTTATATGAACATTTCCATTGGCACCTATACTGGCACCATTATCATTGTTCTCAGGATTTGACGTTGCCAGGGTTTAATGTTCCCTGGTACGTGGGACCAAATCAGATCTGGGAAAAACATTGGACCTGGAACATAAAACTTCTTAAATTTGCCAGCTAGTAAAATTAAAAAAGGGCGGAAAGCCTAACATTAGGTAGACCCCTCGGTATAGCAGAGTACTATGGGGGCATTATCCATGCTTCACAAGTGAAACAGAGGTGTGCCTTGGGAGTCGCTGGTTGAACCAGAGGTTGAAGGTGTGCATTGAACATGTCTCTTGATTTGATTTCTGTGGGGGCAGGAGCCAATTTAAGGTCATCAAGGAGCCTTGGCTGTGATTGGATGAGCACTGGCCGATAAATTTATCTTCTGATGGTGATATTGGGGCAGGGGTGTTAGTCATCTCAACCTACTCTGAGACCGCCATTTTATGTCCCCATCAAAAAAGGATGATAAGTGTACTCCAGGATCTGAGTACATCCTTGGCCCCGAAGACGAGGAAGATACATGTCTGAAGTGACAAGATGAGACTTATTGTAAATATCCTGGAACAACCTCAAACCCCAGAAATTTTACGGCAGAACCATAAAGCGGAGACGAGGACCCTGTCAATCGTGAATCGCAAAAGCCACCTAGGGCAAACACTCCGTAAAAAGCTGGGTGCGAATCAGAAATGTTGCCTAGAAAGTTCATTGATACTAATCTGTGGAAGCCTCTTGCCTTAAAATGACCAGGAATTTAAAAATGTACTTATTGCTTAGGGCGGCACTGAGAAGGTTCAGCGTCAGATTAGACTTTTTTGTGAGTAAGTAAAACTTTGCTCCACTCCAAGTAAGAAATTGGGTCTCGCACATGAAAGTTCAAGCAGTACAAAAATATATAGCCTAAAGAATATGTATCAGAGTATATACAGGTAGAAACTAAAGAAAAAGAAGGTAACAGTATTAAAGACAAAGGCAAGATAAAAGACTATTGCCACAACATAGCGACTTCAGTTGTCTTTGAAAAGTTAATTGCACGGGGAGTGAACGGGTTATGATGGGCGAATTAGTTCTCTGTCGGGTGCCTCAGTCTAGTCCATGCTCTATTGATTGCACTCATGGAGATAACAGTGAAGAGGTGGGTTACAGTCATTCCAGACTGAATATGCTTGGTTTCAAGCAGTACTGGTCACCGAGTTAGTGTATGCGTGTTGGCTACAATGACTCGCCCACCTATTCAATTATGTGATCGTGCGATCCTTTTCAATTTTGTGACATTCCCACCACGTATCATTGAATATGAATATCATTATATATTTCTTCATTATTTTTACTGTAAACTTGTTCTGTTTCAGGGTGCGTTGATAACTACAAAGCAAGTATACAATACCGTCGTAGAAGACAGTCAAGTATTTTCATCATTCGGAGGATCTTTAATAAAACCCCCCACATTGTCAATTCCTTGGTTTGGTGACATTCATTTTGGCTCTAGTGGACTAGATTTATGACGGATGTTTTTGTTTGTGTTGTGACCGTTTTGCAATTTATTCATGTTTTTATAGCTTTTTAAATAACAATGCTTGCCAGGAGTGGAAGAAGAGCAGAGTGGATTAGTGACCGCTTTTGCAAGCAAACATTTCGGGTTCGAATTCCAGCACAGGTCACCAGATTTTTTTACCCTAGGTGGCTGCAGATGACTTGGTCTTCACTTAAAGGGACAAAAGCAGGCTTGAATATAAAACAGAGGTCCTATTGCAGAGAATGAAACTTGTACCAAAGGTCCAAACCCCATTGCAAAACGATGTTCCTATGTGGAGTTATTGGCCATTATGCAGCGAAATTGGGAGAATCCCAATCGCACAAATTCACAGGTAGCAGAAGTTCTTTTGTCTTTGTCTCTCACCAAAGTAACCATCAAACAACCCTTACCGACCAGTAACACAACAGCCTCCTCTCCCAGAGGGACTAGATGCATTTTGAAGTGAAAAGAATGTGTTAATTTCAATAAAAAAAGATGTTTGAGGGTTGTGCAGTAGACATCTTTATTTGCATGATGGGAGCTTTTCGATCTTGTGCAATACACATGTACAAAATTGCAAAAAGACTGTAACTCTGTAACGGAAAGTCGTACAAACTTCGGGTTTGGACTGATGCTTCAGTTTTCTCCAGCTAATATATTAGCCCTTCATCATATCCTGCAGTTGGTCCTTTGATGGTTACCGCTGTGAGGCAGTGGATTTGTGCAGGGTCTCCGGGGTTTGTTTCGGGACTTTCAATAGTCTTGCTGGTCAGGCGTGAGCAGTTACGTGGTGTTTCGAGAAGGGGGTTCACCTCTCGTTTTTTCGTAGGGGACTTGAATTGGCAGTCCCCGGAGCAGGTTGGGAATGTTTACAACCCTGCCTCGATATCTTCCGAGCACTAGTCGAGAAAGAGAAGGCAAGTTATCACCAGTACTCTTCACGGATCAATACAGTCAAGGTTCCCTGGTGAGTCTCACTTGGATTCCTGAACCATAAAAACAACTCAATCGAATAAACCTGCGCTTAGTACACTTCCTGTTTCACATCTGGTGCAACCATTTCAGTGTTGTGCTTATGTCGCTTTGGGGGAGGGGGGGTCACTTGCCAATGTGACTGCCACTTACGGCCTCACTACTTGTCATAAGTCACCTCGCAAGGTCCCCATTTGTGGAAGTACTGGGTACATATTATGATCAAGGATACAAACATAACTGCAAAAACTAACCTCAGCCTTTTATTACAAGTCTGGAACTCCATCCTACTGTTGAAGTTCAGCTACCCTTGATTATCCATGAAAATAGTTGGAAAAAAAAATTAGGCTCTCCTGTGCGATATGTACTGTCTTGTAAATTGAACCAGACTGAGCCTGGGTTATATTTCATCAAGAGGACCACACTCACGTTGCATTCCGCACACCGAGGGGATGTTGATATTTGGATAATCAGACCTGTTTGTACACACACCTTTATATTTGGGTGATATCCGGGGGATGAGGCGGTCTACTGATTCTGCATAGCGAACCACAGAGGCAGCACTAGTACTAGTACTAGTGAACAGTAGGAATATGCAATATATGGGTATAAATTTCCCATTCATCATGTAGGGGTGATTCAAATAAGGGGATGGGCGGTGCCTGGGTTAATGGAAGACCACTTCAGTAGCCATGGTGATATTATTATACATAATGGCAGTACTTGTATCTTATGGACAGTTGTTGTCACATGACCTTGAATATACTTGTCTACATCGGACAGTTGTTGTCACATTACATTGCATATCCTTGTCATCCTATTCGGCAGTTGTTGGCACATGACGTTGAAATGTGATGTTCAGGAACCTGCAAAAAATTCCCATGAGAAATAATATATCCTGAGTAAGCCAATATTCAAATGAAGTTTCTTCAAAAAGTTAGAATGTTACGCATAAGACAATGACTGCAAGAGTACCTGGCACTTTCTAATTATATGCGATTAAGCCAATACGTGTAACCGCCCATGAATCAGCTGATTATATGTGAAATGTTATATTCAATAACCCTAATAGCTTAGTTACAAAAATTTACTACATACCTATACATAGGTTTTGGTCATTTCAAAGAAAAGTTCTTGGCAATATTATGCTAACAAAGAATACATGAGTCTAGGCGATATATCCCAAATTTAAGAGTATTCAGGACGGGTCACATATACTGTAGGTTTTCTGCCCTATTCTGCTTCACAATGGTGCCGTGGACAACACTCTCTGTTGCACGTAAAAAGGCAAGAACTGGTTTACAGTATTAGTTACCAGTTCCAATGCCCTTCTTGATTGACGTACTCATGCAATATGATAAATATATGAATGTTTTGTTTTCAACAGATGTGATCACGTACATCAAACAGAGGGGGATTCTACCCGAGAGCGGGGTGTATTGGTACGCTGGTCTGACGGGGATAGTATTAGCGAGGAAGGTAAAGAAAACGTGTCAAAAAGTCAATAATTAAGTTGGCCTAGTTGGGTAACTAGCTTAGTTTATGTAATTTATTGTTTAAGCTCGTTAGCAAGATTATGCAAGAACTGTTGGGCTCCAGTGATGTAGTTTGGCATGTAGGACCTGGATGACCGTAGATAAATGATAGCCTGAAATATGCTAATAGTGGTATAATTTGCATAAGTTTGTGATTTTCAAGTGTAAGATCCAGAAACTTAGTGGATGGTCTACCATGGTTCCCGAGAAAGGTAAAATGAAATCGGGGTCACTGGAGGTGAGTTAATGTGTCTAATTTGCGTATTTTATGGCAATTCGAAACTGGAGAGTGATCCACCTTGAGCACTGATCATTTTGATGGTACGGCTTGGGTCAGTAGAGGATATTGTATGTGCCTAATTCGCAAAAGATATTCCAATTTCAACTTGGTAAAATTTCGCCAAACTCAGTAAGGTTGGTCTGTTACATTTTTCTTTCTGGATTCTGATGTGTTTGATGTTCAGGAATTTGATTGGATTCCATCATATAGTATCTCAGTAGCTTCTGTTAGAAAAGCACTGAGGAACGAGTAAAAAAAACCATAGCTCTTGACAATTTTACTGCTGTTTATAACTCATTGTATGTGCCTAATTTCCATAATATCTTCGCATTTCCAACTTGGTAAGAATTTTCGCCAAACTCAAAGGTATGGTCTGTTAACATTTTCTGGATCTGATGTGTTTGAGTTCAGGAATTTGATTGAAAATTCCAGCATATAGTAGCTTCTGTTAGAATGAAGCACTGAGGAACGAGTAAACCATAGCTCCTGTGACAATTTGACTGCTGTTATAAGCTAATTGTATGTGCCTAATTTCCATAATATATTCCAATTTCCAACTTGGTAAGATTTCGCCAAACTCAGAAGGTAGGTATGTAACTTTTGGATCTGATGTGTTTGATGTTCAGGAATGTGATTGATTCCATTTAATAGCTTCTTTTAGAATGAAGCACTGAGGAAGAGTAAACCATAGCTCTTGTGACGATTGTGCTGTTATAAGCTGCCCACAAGCAAACCCTCTCTGACCCAAAAATTTGATTAGTGATTAAACCTTCAAAAATACTGCAAAATTTTTTTTCCGGCTTTCTTGCCTGGGGGGACAAATGTGGAGGTTTAAAAGATATATTTTGGGACATCCTTGACTGCTGCGGGGGGGATAGGTTGTTGGTGTGTGGGGAGGAGGGAGAAGTAGTAGATAGACAGACAGACAGAAGACAGACAGACAGACAGGCCAAGACAGACAGACATTCGTCAAGCTCCTTAGAATAGAATAGAGAATATGGTACTAGGTACAAAGGTAAAGTAGGAAACTATAGAGATATCAATATATAGGATAAGAAAGATAAAATAGAAAACAGTCGGCAAGTTGGATAAAAATATACAGGTCATTATAAATTGACGGCAGATGGAACGAAACTGGCGGGAACCGCCTGTTCCCTCTGAATGTACGGAATCTGCGGTGCGATGGCAAGAAATGGAAACATAAGGCAGTAACCAGGATTCGCAAAATGAGTTCAATTACGAGAGACCTGTTATGTAAGCGACTCCAGGGAAGAGGAGATCAGCACCAATCATCTTTCAGCTGACCTGACCACGGCAGATAATCTGCGGACATCATTTGCGTGCCTGCAAACCAGACAGTGATCGCTGAGTAAGGATGATCTCGACTTATTGCATGATAGATAAATTATAAGTTATAATTGATTGAATTCATATGATCTCAACTTCCGCAAAAAAATAGAGACGTTGCTTAGCTTTCTTCAAAAAAATTCTGTACAGTTTACGGACAAGTGATATTTCGGTAAATTTGGGTACTGAGGGAATTTAAACTCGACAACATTGCTCTACGATGTACTTCAATACGTAATGGCTGCATATCTGGCTTTTTCCAGAAGGGCGAAAATTCATCTCTAGTCTTGGAAACATTAAGGAGAAGGTTGTTTTTCAGGTATGAGAGATTCAAAAACCGTGCGTGATAAATCGATTCATCATTGTCCGATATGGAGCCAGTGAGGGTTGTATCATCAGCAAATGGTCACAAGACTGGGCTATCTACCTTACAATCATACGTAAAAAGTGAATAAAGTTTTGGTGAGAGAGGGGAACCCTGTGGTGTACCAGTAAATCAGTGTTAGAATGAAGAAACATTATGACTATTATGACAACATGAGGACGATTCACAGGAAAATCTAAAATACAATTACAAATAGAAACCCGGAAAGCTTGAGGTCATTGATTGAGCTTAGAATGCCAGTTTTCAGAAGGGAGTATTAAAAGCCGAGCTGTAATTTACAAATAAACTCTAGCATAAGAATTCTGTGCTCAAGATGCTGTAAAATTCATGAATGTTAAAGGATATTGCATCACCTACAACTTCTGGTTTGATCTATAGGCGAATTGGCCAAAGTCAGGTCAGATGGAATTAGAGCATAAAAATAATTTTAAACATGTTTCTCAAAGGATTCATAATAATAGAAGTCAGTGCCACGGTCTAGAGTAATTTAGACTGAAACAAGAATTGTTCTAGGAACTGGGGATATTGGTGGCTTCCTTCAAGCTGTTAGGGACGTTATGCAACCTTCAGTTGACCATTATAATGTCAGTTGCAGGGGGGGGGGGAGGCAGGTCCTGGCTGCTTGGAAAATAAAAGGCAAGACTAAACAAAAAAAAACAACAAATGGCAAGGAAATGATTTTAAAAAGGCAAAGAAGTCTGGGCTGCTGAGGGGATTTAGAACATTCAAGTTGGCTTTTGGGTAACGAAGTGACGTGATGAGCGATAAAAACTTACTCAAATTTGGGTCATTTATGGAGAGAAGGAGTGGGGGGGGGGGGGGCATGAAACGAAAAAAGCAATTAAGGTTCTTTTGTAATAAGAGTCCAACTTATTGGTCAGTTATTTTAGGAATTTTTATGTGTTATATGTTGGAAATATGTGATGTATGTTGGACAGACGAGGGTCGGTAGAAACTAGTTGATGTGTGTAGTGTAGTGATTGGAGTGGTAATAGAAACCACGTCGCGCAACCAGGCGAGATACTTCCTGGTGATGCCTTGTTCAGAAAATATGTGTTGTGAGCAAATCAGTCTTAGGCTAGTCGGGGTTAAAAATTAAACATTCTGAAAACAGCCCTGACTACAATTAGTTCACCCGAAAATCCGATAAGCTGAAGAGAAATTGAGTCGGTTTTACTATACCTCTCTTTAGTGGATTATTACATGGAAGGACCCAAATTACAGTTGTATATTTAGGTGACCAGGTTAGGTAATTCCTGTACAAAGAGCAAAAAGTTTAGTCGAGAAAAAAAAATGGTTTTCCATACGTTTAGCTTACCAAATCCCAATCTTTGTCAAATCGAAGAGAACATATGCGGGAATGTCATCAAAAGAAACTCAGCTTTTGTTTTCTTCTTTGAGTACTTTTGGATCCAACTTCTTTTAATTTTTTCTTGAAGGACTGCCTCATGGTACCACATGCTAAGGCTATGTGACCACAGTTACTTAAGTGAGTCGGGTGGGGAGTTGATTGCGATGCGACGGGGTTCCCATACGTCAATTAACAATTATTGTATGCCATATTTAATCACGGACGCCACTGGGCAGTTGCTGGCAACAAGGCAGTCACTTGGCGGGTACCCAGTATAGACTATAGATGTGCAGAATTGGAAGCACCGGCTATCTGACACTTGCTATCTTGACCGATACAGGTTATCAAATTTCAGAAAATAAGAAATGGTCATACAAACAGAATTTGAACTGCCACTGACAGATGTTGAGCGCTCTGCAGTTGAACATTTGGGATTTTCCTCCAGTGAACTGTGACACTTTCCCAGCTCGAGTTGCAATGCCGGGGTATACAGTAGTACTCCCGGACCTCTCATTTGAAAAAAAAAATGTGTACCGCCATTCGAGTAAATCCGGGTGCAGTGTGTGATTTCATCAATCTGAGAGATGCTCCTCTGTTAACACTCTTACTGACAGTATGGGAAAGTCGTCCTGCCTCCTTGTCATTGCCGCTCACGAGGCCCGTCACAAGGCAATCTCCCCCTTGTTGTCCTAGTGCAATAAGGGCTAGATAGAGATGCGAACTCGCCCAGAATGGAGGATAACGTCGCAATCGAACATTTCGATAGCTTTGGACGCAATAATTCCTGTGGCACATACACGCAGGTTCTTCACACTCTCCTTCATTGTTTGTTCCCATTACTTGACCTTTACTGACCTCGTCGTAACCTTGGAATGGCTGGAACATGTCTACCACATAGCCTAATATTTGCTATCATGCCCAGCCAAAATACCCACTAACTCATGCCTAGGACCTTTATATTGCATAGTACCCACACAATTTATGTGTACCCAGCACACTCCTAGGCTGTATGCAGGAGACATTGGAACCACACTTGGATCCACAAAGAAAGTCGAGCCAACACTACATCATGAGAAGGTGATGACAGATCTTCCACGAAACTGCCTGTTATCCCCCAGTGCTGTATTCCAGCCACCGTCAGTTGCTGACAGACGACGTAAACATCCCCGCTCTACAAGCCGCCCGCCCTTGCAGCTCGATTGAGTAATATAAAACAAACCCCTCTCACAGAGGAGTTCAATGGAAGAGCTGTGGGTGGACAATTGGGGTTTTAATTGGCAGTGAGAGCAAAATTTAATTTCCGGGAAGAACGAATTTATTCCTTGGAAAAATTACCGATATACCCCCAAAATTGAAAGATTTCCCTCCATGTTGCAAGATTTCCCTCCAGATGGCAGATTTCCTGGGAAGGAGCTCCCCAAATTCCCAATTTTTTCCACCCTTGTTAATTGGATCAATTAACATTTCAGAGATTCCTCCTCCTCCCCCCCCTACCATGGTACTTCACTCCTCAACCTCCCAACGTACACCATGCCCCCTCTTATTTTAGCCTACTAGTCTCATTCTGGCACAATTTCTACCTCTCTCATCTGGCCACTCCATCGTCCTCTCTATGGGGGTGTCATAGCAGGTGTGGAAGTTCCTCTGAATACAACACACTCTGACTGTATCACACCTTTGACCGAAAACATTTTCCTGTTTGTTTTCACATTTTTTTCCTCCTCTCTTGGGCCTCTAAAAAAAAAACGAGGTACTCCCCTGCCTAGATCAGGGGTTCCCAACCTTTTTTGCCCCATTTCCCCCGTTGCCTTTGCTTGAGCCATTCCCCTTATGAAATACCTTATAATTGAAGGTTGATAGGCGGGGAGAGATGCGGGAAAGTGGTTTAAACTTGCTATGTAAAATTGTGTTTGTAAAAAAAAGAAGAATCACCAACTCAAAAATCCTGCAAAAAGATTACTCGTATTACATTTTTTTTCTTCCCGAAATCTTTTGAAAATTTCCCCCTGGTGGAAATTTCCCCCTGATTGAGGAAACACTGGCTAGATGGTGCAGGCTTGATTCTTCCTGCCTAGGGAGGCACCAACAGCCTCTTCTGGCTTGGAACCACACAACCTTGGGGTTTAGAGCATTATCACCACGACACCTAGACCAACAATCTGCGTGGGTGGTAGGTATGGTTAGTAGAGTAGATTCACATTATTGTGCTTTGCCATTCAGTCGCACCCCCCGGAAAAACTAGAGCGTGTCACTGCCACATCTCATCGTGATGATAAGATCGTGTTGGCACTATCGCATAGGGAGGTTCCAGAAAAATGTGTGTGAAACTTAGTTATCGTTACTGAGTGGTATGGAAACAGTTGACATTTAGACTAGCTTCTCACCTTTGAGAGCAGAGTATGATTACGGTCGGTGTCAAACCAAAGACTTGAAAACATAGTACCTAGTGCTTCCACGGTGGCAATCAGCACCAGGGAATTGAGGCAGGACAAATGTTTGATTGGCATCTGCAAGTTGCCGCCTGCTTTGAATCACCCACCACTCTCCACTCGAAGGTATGTTACCACTCAAAAAGGATGCCTTATTACATGTACCGCTGAATGCGTCACAGCTGAAAAAAATGTGTTCTCAGAGTCTGTACCCTGATAGGCCTTATTAAATAGGGGGGTCCTCTGTTATCAAGATAAGTATATCCTACTAAGGGGATACAGAACATTTCTGGGGCCCAATAATTCGGATAAATTATGCAAAGGTTTTTTTTTTTTTTTCTACATTCCAACGAAAACACAATTGGGATGTGGGATACATTTGGTCACTTGACATACCTGAAGGTCCTTTTTGTGATCATTGAAGTCAACTTTTGGATGTGGATGCATGTATATAATTCTAATTCTCATGGTTCTGCTGATTGCATCTATACATCCTACTTCACAAAGCACTTGCGACCATCAATAATAAATTTATGTACCATGCTCATTTATTTTATATTTCACTGTAATGTTTAATGACCTCCCATCTAACTGTCAATGTTAGTTTTCAAAGAGCGCCATCAATTGCAACTATTCTCTCCACCACTGTGGCTTGTTAATTGGTTTCCGCTAAGTTTTTTGTTCTGCGTGTGAAGATATGATAGCTATTTACAATAACAATGCAATAAACTGTGGTGTCCGACAATACACAATAGGCGGGCATGGGTCATAGAACTCTCGTCAAAGTCACGGTCAAGAAATGTTGATAATATCCAGTATGGTTTAAACTATAAGTATTAATATAATAGTAGCGTTGAATTGTTGATGCATGCACTATTTTGTTTGTTTAAGCCACACATACCAGTATCCTGTACTGCAGTGAGCATACATATTTACTTATGACATGTTAGTTATAAGCAACACAGAAGCTGAAATGCAACAGTGGGTCTACTGTCATTCTTGTGCAGTCAAAAACAACCATCAAGTTCATTCACCTGGCAACCACCTTCCCCCCCCCCCCCCGCCCTCTCATGCTAATCCATGTCCCTTGTGAAAGTTAAAATTACCACTGTAAATTCTCTAGAACCGAGAAAGCATTTTTGCAGAGCTGTGCAAGTAATGACCAACATATAATATCAATTATGACTGCTCTTTAACTCTACACTATTACACGATCGCTTACATCGCACATTTATGTCCCTCAAACCTCTGCTAGTGAAATATAAATACGTTCGATGTTTGTTTTGATTGATACATTATAAGCTCTGCCTTTGCTTTTATACTTGCCTATAGTCTTCATGCTCGCATATACTGCTGACTGTTTTTCTTAGATTCGCTTGATTCCAGGTATCCACGATGAACCGAACACACCCCCCCCCCCCCCTCCTTCCTTCTTCCTTCCTTCATGTGTCCCTATATTTAGAGAGTGGTGGATCTTGCCCCCTTACAACTGGAAACGTTCATGATGTATTACAGATGCTCGGGGAGTGACCTATTTTCCCACCTTGAAATTACATGCACCTGAAGAGTGACGTATTCAACAAAAGTGCTTGCTTCCGTTTTGTACATCAGGGGTAAGGGGTACTAGTATCTGGCCCCCACCAAGGCATATACCCAATCCTACTGTGGCCTTTACTGATCTGCGTGGTGACGTGGTTCATGTAATGTAACTAATGTCACACACTGAACTGTAGAGTGTAGCACGATGGTTGAGTAGCAGAATTACATCCGGGCGAATCATTTTTCTATAAATCCCGGTTGAACGGTGTCCATACTAGACTTCAGAATGGTACCTGTTTGCCCATAACTTTGTTGGGGCCCCGCATCAGGGACTAGAGTAGGGAAAACAGGGGCAGGCACTTTGGCATTTTGTCGGTATTGTGGTATACCCCCCCTCTTACATTGAGACAATGTCGAAGAGGCGCACGGCTCTGATCTGCGTACCTGACGGAGTCGAAGTTGACAATAGGTGAGTATCCAGGCTGCTCAGCTGCTAGGTCATCCACCTGTGTGTAAATTGTACATTAATCAATATCTTGTGTCCACTCCTAGTAAATAATAGAATGTAATAATAGACACATATCACTCTACGACCCCCCCCTTCCCCTCACTACCTGACTCCACCCCCCCCACCACCCCCCCCCCCCTCCCCCCACTACCACAACCAAAACCCCCCCTAATAGGGTATTAAGTTGTCTGTTTCATAATTCATGCGAAATAAAAATTTGTCGGATTCCACGCAACTTGGTGAATATGGTCTTCCCTTCAGCCTCCAAACTTTTAAACAAAGATTTGGGGTAATTGGAGGTCTTCAACAACCTAATTTCTAATTTTCTAATTATGCCGAATCTATCTTCAGTTTGCTTGGATTTTCATGAAACCTGGTTAGTATGGTTTACCTTTAGTTCCAATTTTTTTATCATAGATTAAGGGTCACGGAGGTCATTCAACTGTCTAATTGCATAATGTAGGCTATTGCAGAAGTCGCCGATTTTCGTGAAACGTGGTATATTGCCTAAATTTGCATAATTTATAGGCAATTTTAAGTCACATTTCCACCAAACTTTTAACTCCTTTAATAGACATTGTCAGATCAGTCCTTTCAAATTTGGAATTGGTCACTGATTAGTAGTCTGTTTCTGTTAATGCTAATAACCGCAGTAAACACTGATCGCGCAACCAGGCGAACACGGGGGCGATCCGCCTTGTTAATGAACCCTCTGATGCAAATTACACTCATACTAGCTCACCAAATGTTACTTGTCTATACCCCAAAGCATTTTGTAGTAAAGCATGCACACGCTTACTGAGAGGAGGTTATTGAAGGGGAATAGGAGAGGTAAGATCAGTTTGTGTATTAATAATAGGATATCGATCAAAACCAACCTAGACATGTGAACTGCCCACTGCTCACTTTTGGCAATCATTGTAATCTGACATAATCATAAGTATCTAACAACCCATAAAGCCTCCATTTTGGTCAGAAACTGAGATAAGCCTTCAGCCACCAAGTTTGTTGTAATTTTGGGACGTTTAATACAAAAAAGTCACTAAATAAAAATGAGAAATTATTATGAAAAAGTCACGTCCAATTATCAATTATTATAAATTATGTGACCCACGATGACCCTGAAATGACCTTTAACTTCAGCAGGAACAAATGTTTCCCCATCACCAAGTTGCGCGCAAATCTGATAAAGTTTGAAAATCGTCTAAATTATGCAAACTTGGACCTCCGATGACCTTGAAATGAATTCCACTTTTTCAGGATCAACTATAGTCCTACCCACCAAGTTTCATTCATCAAATCGACTAACTTGACAAATTTTAAAGTAAAGTACTGCAAATAGCGGCTCCCAGATTGCAGTGATGCCCACTTCCAAACTCATCCGAGATTTCACTAGCCGCGCGGAGCATGGGTACTAATCTTCAGATCAATCGGATGACCGTTAAAAGAGTTATTGCGCGAATGCCCTAAAGTGCCGCTGCGGCAGCAGAGCTGGCGGCTGCTACATGCCAATATCTCCCGACACTTCCGTGTGTCGCAGGGGATAAGGGATTAAATGACCCCCATATAAAGCCTGGTTAATGGAGAACATGGGCACACGTGTTGATAGAGAACGGGGTCTAGGCGTGACCTCACGGCCAGGTGGGAGAGGGATCATGGCCTGACGGGATTGCTTGCCGAGGAGTTGTCCGGGATATTGAATGTGAAGTGGCATGCAGGCCTGTTTGTGGCTAGGAATCATCAAGCAATCTGCTATACGTTCATGATAAGTCACAGTGAGTTACGTGATGTGAAGTCACATTAGAGCAGGGAGGTTGACCGTATCTGATGATGAGGGCATCATGGGCATGGAAACATTGACTGAGTTTATAAACAGCAGACCGGGGGTCAAGGTTGAAATATACCCTCCAATTCATAAAGCTGACGTCTCCAACCAGGGATCTGAACGCCCCATTGTGTGCCCAGGCGAGCACTGTTTGTTTTCTTCGTAAAGTGAACAGTAGCCTACTTGAACGTTAGATATCGGGCAAGTATATCATCTAAATTGGTGCTTTTACATGTATAGGGACACAGATTCTGTTGGGAATAAAAATTGCCTCATGGTGTTACCGTATGCTAGCTGATATTAGCAGAAACTTGTGTGCAGTTCAGTTGACTCAGGAGGTTGTGTACTGTTTGCCGGAATCAAGCTTTATTTACTATATGCTTATGGTACGTGCAACATGTGCATGCAGTATGTATGTACCATAGATTATCCGACAGCATAGGTCATGTACAATAACGCAATCCAGATTTGCTTACCTTATATGAAATAGTACAGGAGTATATACACATACAATTTGTTCAGTAGAGGGCCTGTATCTTAAGCATAGCACATTATAACAAGAAAAAAATTGAAGTTTCAAGATATGTTGTTTTATGATGGTGAAACTGAAACTCAGTTAGGATTCAAACATAGAAATACACAGCATTTCATTAGGTGAAGCGTGGGTTGGTGAATGGATCTTGCCTGGAGTGATCATAGGACATGTACAGAATTGGTCCAATTGCTGGAGAGTCTGGAAAAGGCTGCTGAATTTCATTGCCTTTCATGTGTTTATTATGACATTGAAAAATAGAGCAGATATGACAACTCTCTGTGTGAATTAAGTGACAGAAAATTTGCACACCTCTCAGGCACTTGATAAAAAATTTTGGCACTCGTTTGAAACCCCCCCCCCCCCCCCTCAAATAGGAAGAGTATAGGCAATTTCCATGATCATTGCATAATTGATTCCTTGACGAAGTCAGAGGAAAGATGCAGTCATGACAGTGTGGGTGTGTGTATGTCTGTGTGTAGGTATGTATGTAAGTAAGTGCGTATGTGTGTATGTAACGCAGGCTTGTAAACACGATAACTCGACCCCACACTGGATGAATGAAGCTCATTCTTTTTTAATGTGTGTTCCGCATGATGAGTACATGAACCCTATCGTTTTGCTTGGGTAGGTCAGAGGTCATCTGAGGCACCAGACGGTTCAAAGTCTGGAAAACCTTGTGAACACGATAAGTCCAGATTGGTCGGTCCGATCAGGTTTTAAATTTGGTCGTGTGTAGCTTGAGTATGGGAGTACAGGAACCCTATTGTTCTGATGTAGGTCGGGGGTGAATTTGGTCAAAATAGGAATTTGTGAAAAGTTAATAATTTGGACAATTTTGGCTTGAAACACGATAACTTGACCCCACCTGGAGGGAGAGCTCATACTTGGTATGTGTGTTCCCCATGATGAGACTGACCCTAGTTTTGGGTCAGGGCAGAGTAAGTCTGAGGTCACAGAGGTCAAGGTCTGAAAACCTTGTGAACATGACTAGTCCAGAATGGTTGGTCTGATCAGGTTCAAAAATTTGGTGTGTCGCATTCTTATGGGGAGTAAAGGAACCCTATTGTTTCTGGTATTAGGGGGGTTGGGGAATTTTTGGGAAAAATAATAAATTGTGTAAGTCAATATTTTGGCCCATTTCGGCTTGTTAACACGGAAGCGTGACCCACCTGTTGGATGAAGTCATACTTGGTATTTGTTCCCCATGATAGTACATGATCCCTACTTGTTTGGGGTCAGGTCAGAGGTTCATCTGAGGTCACAGAGGTAAAAGTCTTTGAAAAACCTTGTGAACGTAAAAGTCAAGACTGGTCGGTCTGATCAGGTTAAAAATTTGGTTGGTAGCTGGCTTATGGGGAGTACAGGGAACCCTAGTGGGTTCTGCGTATAGGTCAGGGGAATTTCGTGAATAAAATGAGAAAAAGTTGTGTGAAAGTCAATATTTTTGGCCATTTCGCTTGTGAAAACGATAGCTTGCCCCTACCTGGTTGGTGAAGCTCATACTTGGTAGGTGTGGTCCCCATGATTAGTACATGAACCCTGTTGTTTTGAGGGTAGGTCAGAGGTTCATTTGGTCACCAGGGGTCAAAGCTGCAAACCTGGTGAACCGATAAGTCCAGAATGGTGGTCTGATCAGGTTCTAGTTGGTGTGTAGCTTTCTTATGGGGAGTACAGGAACCTATTGTTTCTGGTATTAGTCGGGGTGAATTCTAGTGGAAAATAGAAAATGTGCAAAGTCAATAGTTGGCCCATTTCGGCTTGTGAACACGATAACTGACCCCACCTGGATGGATGAAAGCCATACTGTGGTATGTGTGTTCCCCATGTGAGACATGAACCCTATTGTTTTGGGGTAGGTCAGAGGTCATGATGAGATAACTTGGAACCCTATGTGTGGGGTCACAGAGGCCAAGTCTTTTTTGAAATCTTGAAATTAGTGTTTAGCTATCTTATCAAGATTATAGGAACCCTATGGTTGGTTGGGAAAATGTGAAATTTGTCAGGACGATATGGTTCCCGGATAAGCTCCTCCCCATTTGCCCTTGTGTATGACTATGTGTTGTCAGGACAAGAGTCAAGGAATCACTAACCTTTCTGATCTTCTGGTTTTTTCAAAAGCTGACATTTCCTGGTATTTTCCATGCCATTAATGGCTATGGTGGTACCTGCTCTGATAGTCAATGTCAGGCAGTTTGTCTCCCCCTCCCCCCTCTCCCTTGGAGGCCCCCTAGTTGGAGCGGTATAGTGGCACACTGAGTGAAAGTCAGGATTGATTCGTATATGACTGGACGTTTGAACTTTGACAGAGATGGGTCGGGAGGAGTAGCACGTCATTGGACTTGGGTTGAAAAAGGGATGCTGGTTGATTGCCCTGATTTGAGTGACTGTGGTACTGAAATAGTACAGTGACTTTGCCTGCAAATGACCGACTTGCACCTTAATTTTGAGTCAACATGGACTTGACGGGTCTTGAACAGATATGGCAATTTGGTGACTTTCTCCACCCTGAAATTGTTAGGGCATATGTCACAGATTTGATATCCACCCATCCAATGAGCTGGGGGTGTAAAAATTAACTAGTGGGTTTATTCCCTGTCAGTTTTACAAATCTTATGACATCACACCATGGCCCTTCAGTAACAGACTTAACAGTAGGTTGTTTATGCTTTATGGGCACATATTTAGACACACATCCAAGGTTTGCATGGTTATCTTGTTGCATGCAGTCGGACCTATGATGGCAGTGGCCAGTTATACTGCAAAACGTGCAAGTTGCCTTGGAAGTTGCACAAGCTTTGCAAAGGGGTTTCAGTAAAGTCCACAAGACCGTTTTGCAAAAAAAGCATGCTGCAGGTACTGTGGGATAGTTTTGATGCATGCTGGGATACTTCAGCGGGCAGTTTTGTGTTTGCATGTATGTTAATATTTCTCTCATTCTCTGTGCATATTCTCTCAAAATTTAGTATGTTGTCCCCGATAATTTTTTACATCTTCATTAATGACAAATGATAGAGAATGTGCTATTTCCGCCAGAAAAATTCAATTTCATCCGCTGAAATTCATATTTTGGCGTTCCATAGATTGCCTACTTTTCCCCCTGAGCAAGACCACAATGCATTGTGAGAAGCAATTGTGGGAAAAGGTTATGAGTAAAATATGTATCATTGTTAAGGATCGATAAAGATGGGACTGAAACCAAAACGTTTTAATTGTTTTTATCTCATTTATATGTGTATCACCGTCCTTGTTTTCTCCCTGCTGCAGGGGGTGTAGTCCGTTAGATGATTTACTCTGGGGGTCTGATGGCCGCGGCTGCCTCTCTCTGCTACCCCTACAAGGCAGTACAGCTGACCCAGGCAGAGTACAGCTGGATCAAAGACAGGATCACGGAGCAGCTCTATAACACACAGACAACAGCAGATAAGAGGGAGGCTGCAAAAAGCAAAGCTGAGGTAAATTAGCAGGGCCCGACCTAATTTTTGTGACAAACTTTTGAATAACAGTATCTTATTTTTGGAGCCAGAAATTATCTACAAACCAAGGATATCCAATCAAGGACATCTTATTTTCAATGTAATAACATTAAAATAAACACTTCTACCTCATAACTAGGGATTTTTTTTTTTGTATTTTTTAATGAAAATTTTACTTGCCCAACACTTTGCCCCTAGTTGCACGTGGACTTTTTTTTTTCAGGGCAAGTCCTTTTGATACAACACATAATTGTTCTTTAATTAACACTGGATACATAAGTAATTTTTACCAAATATAAGGCCTCTGTTCATACAATCTTACATTTGGGGCAAGTGAAAATAACGTTTCGCAGGGCCCGGATTAGGGGGTAAAATGTTTTGCAGGAAAGAGGGTTATAGCATCTGCTATCTTGGAAGGTGATGTAGCCAGACATGGTATGCTGGATCAAAGACAGGATCACGGAGCAGCTCTATAACCCAAAGACAACAGGGATGAGAGGGAGGCTGCTAATAGCAGAGCTGAGGTAAAATAGGGGGGAAAAAGTTATGCAGGAAGGAAGGATGGGTAGGGGCATCTGCTTCCCTTGCAAGGCGAGTGAGGAGGCGACAGGTACCATTCTCAAAGTCTTTGGTATGACCCAACCAGAATTTTATTACCACTTGGGTGGAAGGCCGGCGCTCTACCAATTGTGCCAACCAATTGGTTATAGCCACCAGGCTATGTATCTGACTGTGAAGTGGGGTGTAACATAATACACATGCCATGGGAATGGCGTGGTCTCCGAAATTTAATTGCCAATACAGGCAGTGCGTCTTATCCAGGGACGAGTGGGTGAGTGAACAACGCCCCGACAACAGCAGAAGAGGGATCTGAATGTTGAAGTGGGTTGTTTGTTTGTAACATAATTACACATGCCATGGGCAATAGGCGTGGTCTCCGATTAATTGCCAAACAGGCGTGCGTCTTATCCAGGGAGAGTGGGTGAGCTGAACAACTCCCAGACAACAGCAATGCAGAGATAGGAGAGGATATCAAGGCAAGGCTGAAGTAGAGTACAGTAGGGTGTATGTTGCAGTTTTAACAAGTCACTAAATTTGATGGTCAATTTTCAGATTCAGATTATTTCCATGACTTTAGTCCAGCACGGATTCGAGTCAAGTGACATGACTCATGCTAACACGGTACACTGTGATGAAGGGTTATGGGTATTTTGCTGCTCTATCTCTCCCCAAACCAGGTTATGTATCAGGGACAGACAGGAAAAGGAGGGGGGGGAGGGGGGGGGGGGGTTGGGGAAGGGGGGGGGTTTGGGGGAGGGGGGGGGTTTGTACCAGGGCTCAGCCAGAATTGAAAGTTAAGGTGTCTCATCTACAATGATCCACAGAGCATTACACATTAAACACAACATTTAGAAAAAACTTCTCATCACTAAATTGTTACATTTTTGGAATGCATTAAATATACTCCAAACTGTTTAGTGATATGAAACATGTCAGGCGTAGGAATTGGTTGGTGTTCAGCACTTGAACACATTTCGAGAATGATGGGCAAAAAAGTGTTCAATTCCTATTAACTGTTTACGAGATAAGGTGAGGTCTCCTGAAGCGGCGGGGGTGCATGTGGTCCCACTTGAAATTATGTCCTGTACACTTCTTTAAGATCATGAGACTTTACGCACCTCAGTGCGACACTTGCCTACCCCTGAGGTCATATATATGTATTTGGATAACTTTTTAAAATGACATTGATCGTGACGAGAAAACTGTTTTATTCAGTATTCTCCAGTATTGACTCAGGTCACCTTGATAGTCTGTACATAAATTTTTATGAAGACCATAAAAATAGCCCATTGTGATTATGATAGCCATGGTGCGGCACACAATGTTGGCCAGGTAACCTCACATATGGTATCAAATACAAAAAGGGCATCAGTCTAAATGAAGGCGGACACAGCTGAGTGATGGCTCGATAACCTCTGATATCCCCCCCCCCCCCCTCCCGTAATAAGGAAATGAGTTTCAGCCAATTTTTTCCCCTTCCACTTTTCATTCTAAACTTCAGGCTGGAGAGCCGAAAGCAGAGCCAACCCCAGGGGAAGGGGCGAAAAGGAAACAGCCAACAAAGAACCACTGAAAAGACAAGAGAGAAAGAACCAGTAGGAGACTTTGGTCAGAGCAACCCCGCCGACAAGGATATGTACACGACGAGGAGTGATAATTGATAGATGAGCGCCTGAGCTCGTGGAAATATTGTGGTGCAGTCAACAGGCTGGTTACGCCGTATGAACCTAAACTGACTGCCGTATGTAATCATTGGCACCTGGTTGCAGTAGTCCAGTTCACTGACAGCATAGGTCGATGCTAGGATAAAGAGATTTAGGTGATATGATGGTGATCAAATTATAATTCAACCTCCCAGTACGGGGCAATTTGCCATGAACAAATCACCACTGGGACGCGTGGTGTGGGTGGGAACGATTAGGGTACTTGCCAGGCAGGAAAAAAATATTAGTGAGTGAGTCCAATTGTGGGAATATTCTTGAAGAATAACTTCAGGAGTAAACTGTTTTAGTGTGGAGTAGTTAACCCATTCAGTTATTTGGGACAAAGCTAAATTTCTGTCTCTAATCTCTATGGGGGAAAGGTGGGCGGGGCACACTCAAGCCATAATAGTTGTGGAAAGACAGTATATATAACACACGTGCGTTGGTACTAACCTGCTCATATTTATGACTGAATTCTTCCAGATGTATATGTTGGTCTAGTTAAAAGCTTTGGCACCTGCTAAAAATGGTCCCATATAGGAAATGCTCACATACAGGAAATTATGCATGGGGGGGGGGGGCTCTAAAGGTTTGATATGTAACCATCACAATCTTCCAAGAACCCCTCCCCTTCTTCTCCTACCCCCCCCCCCCCCCCCCCCACTAATTAGTATTCACTCACTCACAGCAAGTAAAGTACATTGACTCTTGTTGTTCCCCATTGTTCCAGTGCATAGCAGTGTTCACAGCCACTACGTGGCCTGATATTTTCACCCCTGTGCTTGTGTGTTGCTAGCGTCATATTTGTACTGCTCTATGGTCATAGTTTTATTGCTACTCCAGCTGGGTAAATTGAATTGCCCTGATGTGTGTGTGCTATTGAGGGAGCGAAGGCAGAGGAGGGTAGACTGTTCTTTGTTCGGCGACTTCAGTATCCGTATTGTTGTCGTAGCATAGTATTGGGAGGTTTTTCTGCACGTTGCAGACAGAAAATTGAAGTACAAATTCCTTCCTCACAGCATCTGGTAATTTGCAACACCTCCAGTCGTTATGAATTCCAACACCTTTTGGATGATTGTTGGTCACATGACATTCAATGAAAGAGAACCTCTGTGTTCAATACGAGACGAGAATGTATGATTGGAATATATTTATATTTCTCCATGATATCAATCTCATCATTCTCAACATGCATTTTATAAAATAAAAACAATTGGAAAATACAGAATGTCATGATACATGGAACAGCAAAAAATAGTTTTGTTGTTGAATCCCTGCATGGATCTATTCAATGTTTTGCTTTAATTAATAATTCACGAATATGGTCCTTCAGCTCAAGAGAATATTTGGTCTATTTGATGAAAATGTGTGGTAACAACTGGGGAAACTGATGGCAGAGTGTTTGCTTGATGTCACATAAAAAAATTAAAAATAAAACCTATGTGGCCTTTTACATGGCGTACATATCGTCACTATGATATGCCAGTATGATAGTCAATTACGAGATATCGTGACTTGTGAGGTATTTGTTTGTTGTTACATCACACCACACATAGATGCCCGCTAGTACTCGCAAACGCTCGTTGATGTAAACCAGGGTTAGAACAATGCACCCATTTGAATAGGCTTGGGGCTAGTCTATCTACCACTAGACATTAATCGAGAAGGATAATCCTTTTAATTCTGCCCTGGAGCCTTCAAAGCAGGTTGCAGAAGATGAATGCAAGGGCCTGATTCAATGCTTACATTACTGGAAGGATTGGTCTATTTCTCTTGGAGGTTGCCACCCTGAATAGAATAAATAGTGATATGAAAAGATTTCAACTACATTTTGTCAACTGTTTTTCATGCCTGGTCTGACCCCCCCTCATCACCTTATGTTGCAAGAGTAGTGGCTGAGTATGGAATATTTATGTCTGCCTATTGCATGAGTTGACCAGAGTGAAGGACTTGCACATTTTCACATCTCAGAGGTTTGCCTCATATGGTATGAAGATATGCTGAAGCCCTAGTTACACTGTGGCTTATCGATAGGGAACCCCTCACCCAGCGCACTATGAATTGCGTCAAGTCACACGTGAAGAATGAGGACATCTTGTGAGATGCTCCGTTTTTATGTGCTTTTCACCGATTAGATGAAATGTGACACCAAACAGGGTTTACAGGGAATGTCCAAACATTAGTGCACAGCGTTGCGTCTGTGGAACCCAAAATTGTCATAGCCTAGGAATCACTTTTCATTGCAAAGAGCTGGCTCTGCGTAGAGAACATTTTATCTTGTAGTTATCCTCTCGCTAAAGTGTGACCACGCTCTTACACCTCCTTGCTCGTATTGTAAAAATAACCAAAAAAAGGACTTGTTTATATTCTAAATTAAGGAAGTTATATGGGCGAAGCATAAGGTGGCGGCCCTTGTGAAAAATCTAACCTAACTCCCTATCCAATGATAGACCTATGTATTTGTGTGAACTTAGAGGGCAACTCGCAAGGCTGAAATTATAAGTTGGCTAACCTTTAGCTGGAGAAAAATGAATGCATTAGTCCAAACCTGAAGTTTATAGACTTTCCGTTATGGATTTACCGCCCCTTTGAATGATTGTGTATTGACAAGACATCGAAGCATCCGCATCATTCAAAAATAAATTATGTCATACTGCACAACCATGCAACAATCTTTTGGTTTTCATTTAAAATTATTTTCATTTCGAAAAAGTTCTCATGGGAAAAGGTTACGTTTTGTGAGAGAAAGACAACCAAAACTTATGAAAGGTTGACGGATTCAACTTTTACTACCCACATGACATAACTTCCCAGGTTGTCCAATTTTGACATCATGCTTATTGCGCATTGGTTTCTCCTAATTTCTTGCATATAATGGTACCAAACTGTGAAGGCCAAATAACTCACATAGGAACATCGTATTGAAATTGGGGTGTGGAACTATAGATATAGTTTTATTTTCCACATATAACCTGGTTGTAATCAAAGCCTGCCAATTGTCCTTCAATACGGGAAAGCAAAAGTTCATATGGATTCAGGAATTGTGGGAGAAGAGAATATTTGAGGTTGGCTCTTTCCACTGAGCGGGATGGAGGATTTGATGACAAGTTAGAAAGTTGCAAGTGCAGATTATCTGAAGAATGTAATACTAGAAGTAGAGACCATGGAACAAACAGAGTGGTCGGCACAATTGGTTACGAGCGTTAAACCTTTTATCCGGAGGTAAGGTTCCAATCCCCGGTCTGAGGATTACAAGACTCAAAAATGGTGGTTACCTTACTGCCTCAGTTTCTTGCGGGGCGAAACGGATTGGAGCAGGAACAAATGAGGAGGAGGAAATTGCAAGTTGCCATTCTGGACTTGATTCTACCGGTTCGGGAAGCCAATTAAGGGGTAATCTAGGAACGCTGGCAGTATATCGTGGATGGGCACCGGTTATAACTCTTCTGGGACTAGTGGCTCAGATGAAACGAGGCACGGCAGGGGTTGTAACCAATCCCACTGCTCCCGGACTGCCATTTTACGTCCCATCCGAAAGGACCATCAGGTGAATTCCCGGACCCGACCATTTTCTGGGAACCTGGAGGAGCAGAATTTTAAGTTAAAGGGGAGTCAAGCCGATAGACGAGAATTATGCAATATCTATCTGTCTGTCCAAATGGCAAAGCAGCTACCTTTTAAAGAAGTGGAATTGATGATCGGAAAGTTGTTCAGTGTACTCATTGACAGTAATAAATATGGGGGGGTTATAGAAATTTGAGGCAAGATAATTTGGGAGTCAACTTTAGTTTTTTCGTTCAGAGGGTCAAGGGCCTCCGCTTCTCCTAGTGACAGATATCAGAAGATCATGAAAAAGGTGCGTCGTTTAATAATTGCTACTGATTCTTATGGGGGGTGGGGGGCATATTCTACTCTATGTAGCAACTCTCCATGCCAAGGTAGAGCTGTTTGCATGTTCCGTTGCACGGTTATATGCTTACAAGCTTTGAGTCTCCCAGACTCTGACCTCTCTTGACCTTAGACTCAGACCCGACTCGAAAGTAATAGGGTTCATCCTCCTCATAAGTGAATCCCACAAGTCAAATTTCAACTAACGGGTGCTCTGGGTTTTTGCAATATCGATTCTACAACCCCCCCCTCCCCACGACCCCCACATACCCCCCCCCCCCCCCCCCACATACACAATGCGTGACTGCATAGATTCCTTCTGCCCTCGGCGACTATATAGATAGGCATACTGTTCTTCGTCGTCGTTCTCCTATGATTGTACTGCGTAGTATATATAGATGGACCTTCGCATCATTCCTCTTGTGACATGCTGAGATGAATTCTTAGCAGCTGAGATGAATTCTTAGCAGCAAATATTAAGAACTCAACAAGGCGACGTGTTTGAACCTCGAAATATTTTTCACTATCGAACCAGCTTTGCTGGGTGAGGTATTGTGATCCGCCGAAATCTATATCTATTATATGTCTGTCTGTCGTCCATCGGCCGTCCGCCGTCGCCGCCTGGGGCCTGCGTTCGCAAATGTTCGGTCGTGACGAAGGTTGTGATGTTTATTGGGTATGCGACGTGCTTTGCCACTCGCTCAAAAAAATCAAGGGGGGGGGGGGAAATGAAGGGGCATAATGATTGATCATGACAAAAACTGCAGAATGGTTCTCCTACAAATTAGGTTGGATTACCATCATACTTGGTCAGTGTTATGGTGAACTAGTGATACCCAACTTGAGGAGTAGTCAGGGTCAAAGTACAGTGAAGGGGCACAATGACTCAGGGGAAAATTGAATTGAAGGGGCATAATGATTGATCATGACAAAAACTGCAGAATGTATCTCCTACAAATTAGGTTGGATTACCATCATACTTGGTCAGTGTTATCATGAACTAGTGATACCCAGTGAGGTGTAGTCAGGGTCACAGTACAGTGAAGGGGCACACGAGCTCTACAAACTAAAATCTGCAAAACCTTTCTCCTACCGATTAGGTTGGATTACCATCATACTTGGTCAGTGTTATAATGGACAGTGGTACGCGTAGTCTTCCATGAATGATGACCAAACTGGGGACAATCATGTTCAATAACAGGTGGGTCATCTTCCCCCTTGTCCCTGTCCTTGGACAGAGAAAAACAACGCGATCGCTCCCAGTGTCTCTCCTGGTTGCGCGATCAGTGGGTTCTTCCATAAGGTCACCATGCAAATAATGATAAGTCATTCAAGCTGTCGCTTCAGGTTTTGGTATTAGCATCACAGGAAGAGCTTATTAATCAGTGACTAATTTCAAATTCATAAGGCCTAATTAGTGCCCATCTATAAAAAAGGATATACGTTGTGTGGAAAGTGACTAAAAATTTCCATTATGCAAATTCGACACAATACTCGACTTCCATTGACCCATTTTCTCAGGACCAATGGTGTGGACCACACTTAACATGTTCATGGGAAGAATCCAAACCACAACTTGAATGTTTGCATGTATGACGCAATTATACACATGACTAACTGAACCCAAGTGACTCGAATCGAGGTTAAAATTTTAGGGGACTAAAGGTAGACCTATGCCCCTGAAGCTTCATGAAAATCAAACGAACTTGTGAGACATTTTGAATATAAACTCTCAACTAGCAAAATAGCCACAAGGTGACTGACCTCTAGTGACCGCCAGTCTATGTTTAAAATGTCGGAGAGTAAAGTAATCCATACCCACCAAGTTTTTTCTCGTTGTAAATTGAACGTAATAGGTTTCACAATAACCTTGCATTAGCCCACATTACTGGTTACTGTCGTACCTGGGCCTACCTCATTCTGTCTTTGGGGGAGAGGGGGGGGGTGAGGGGGGGGGGGGAGTGGTGATTGGCAAGCTTTTTTTTCATATTTCCATATTTGCAAACTCTTCATTGGGATGTTTTGTGTTATTCTATTAGAACGTGGTTGACGTTCACGACGAGGAGGGGGGGGGGGGTTTAGAGGTTGCTTCCGTACCCCGGTCATTTGTTACTTACGGGTTTTAAATGGCTTCACTCGTTCACGAACATACCCTTGGGGGTCTATTCAAGGTGCCCTTGCACGCTCAGAGACCGACTTTTGCCGCTAGCGGGGACCGACCTTTTTAATCTCAGAGGTGTGTCCACACCCCACACACCCCCCCCCTATTTACTCCCGGCCTGCCTATCCCGTCCTTTGTTTTGAAAAAATCCAAATAATGTATGCCTAATCTTAACCATGCTGCTTCAAGGCCTGTCTCAAGTTAATAATGAAAGCCAGCACCAATCCATTGTCAATTTTTCTGGGCCAGCACTCATTGTGTACAGATTCACGGTAGCAGGCAGGGGAAGTGATGACAGGACAAGTAACACAAATCTCCTCCTGGGGATTCCCAGATGAAATGGTGGAGGAATTTACCAGGCCCGAGGTTCCCTGTAGGCCTCAAGGTAGCTGCAGGTAGAGGGTGGAAAATTTCAGTCCAAAAATGTATGGAGTTTGGTAGGGGCTATTCACTCATTTCAATACTTTTCACAATTAGGATTCTGATAATTGGCCGGGATTGACTTGCTAACATAACAGTGGTACTGGAATATTCCCGTTTACAATAAGCACCATGTCTCAAAACATCAGCCATATCGCAACGTCTTTAGAGAGAGGTTGTTGCAGGAAACGGTTTTATGGAAAATGCTTGCTTTCATGTGATGCACCAGCCCTAAAATATATGTAATCAGATACACACACCAAATGCTATCCCCCAAAAGGTATCAAAACCGACCTTTGACCCCTTACAACTTGAAAGACCAGGTGTCAGATTGAAGCGAGAGTTGGTTTCGTCCATGTAGTATAACACACAGGCGACTCTATACAGATCAAAAATGGAAGTTTTATTTCTTTGTCCTATAATTCCTAGAATAAGCACATTTTCAAAGATTTTACCTTTGACCTCGACATTCGATGTTGTTTGATCCACCCAATTAAAAAATCACCATGACAAATCTCTACGAACACCCTCACATCCGCTATCCTGCGCTCCGTCATTCTTCACCCTCGTTGTCCTTTTTTAACAAAGCTTCGTTCCAAAACATGTTCTTACTTCTCGGTTCAGGATATATCGAACCGCACTACTGACAGAATACCAGACACACACAGCCAGTGATCACTATTGTCTATCCTTGAATCAGAGTTCTAGCGATACAAAACTGGAAAATTTCCATTCCTCGAGTGAAGACCTTCACTAAGTTACCTCAATAGGTTCCGTTTGTTGAAGCTACAGCACGGTATATGGACACTTCTACATTGACGATCATTATGGACGAATTACGGCATCATACTTATTGATGTGCAGTGTGCACTGAGGCATCACATAACATCACATCAAACACACATTCGCTGTTCGCCAGTTGGTACCAGACACATCGCCTCTTCGAGCGTGTAGCCTACACATGTATTTGGAGATAAACATAACAAACAGGGAATCCGAATTGAGATACATATATTTCGGAATATTTATATACAAAATGTGGTTTGCAGAGGAAAGCAGGCTTCTATTTTTCCATATTCAAGAATGTGAGAAAGACAATTCAAACCAATTCCTGAAGATAGGAGGGATGATCTTCGGGACGGGTCTAAGAGGAGGGTTGTGTCACCCTCCCGTTTGGAAAATTTTGCTTTTCTAGATGCAATTTGGTGCAATATGGCATGGGCGTCGCTCTGTTTTGAAAAGTGTGTAGGGGGGGGAGGCACTCTGATGCAATTGACCATCTAAGCGGGCGCGCCACCAGCAGTTGGGCGGAGCGTACCTTTAATTAGCTTTATACCCTTAGATCGCCGGAAACGGCACTTGCCAGGCGATAGCACCCATTCATGTGTGAGTTGAGGTAGGACAAAAAAAAAGGTCATTGTGCATAGCCTATATATGATTTACCGCATACACACATTGGTACTTTTCAATATTTCCTACTCAGACATTCGTTTGAGTGGGATCCAGGGGTCTAACGAACGGTCTATGGTGGGATCGAGGGGAAACGCCATAGGCGTAGTGACCATACGAATTGGGGCCCGCAGAAATTTTTGCTCAGGATTAAAAGTCCCAGTAATCGAAAACTACCAGCGCGCCGCGAAGCGCGCGGAACTATTTGCATGTATCGAGCATTGATCGAAAATTGGGCAAAGTCAGGAATAAAATTCAGGCATTTTCTCACTTTGCCTTTTTCTTCCCAAATTTTCGCCCGAATTTTCCATCTCAGAAAAATTGAGGGGGGGGGGGGAGCGGTCTGGCCTCCCCAAGCTCCTGAAATTATTGAGTGAATACAATGATTCGAAGCATACATCGCATATTTACAAACCCTGGTAGAAAACGCCATGCACGCGAACACTTGAAAATTTAAATGCACTTTTTGTATTCGATTTAAAAGTTCGGGACTCAGTATAAAATTGTGATCCTTCGACTTGCCCTAGTGCCATAACAAGGCGAACAGGCTGACGATTTCTTTCTGTTAGCATTCTCTCTGTCATTTGCTCCGAAGTGCCTGCCATTTTCGTTGATTTTTGCTTAGTCGAACCTGAGAACGTCTCGAATCGGAATTTGTACGAGGTGAATTGCGAAATCGAAGGGTGACCTGGCTTGTACTAAATGTACTACAGAAGATGTCCAATAACTTGTTCCCTGCGCGGCTTTGTCACAAAATCTTATGGTCTTATCAATTTCGTCTTGTATGTCCCCTTTCTACTTTCCGAGTTATTGACCATAAAGATGATATTGTCTAACAATTTTTCAGCTTTGATGCCACTCGAATTAGCGTAACACTGTGATACAAAACCGGGCATGTGCCTATCATTTTTTTTTTATGTACTGTTCCGGAAAAGTGGGGGGCAAAGATCTGATTATCCCCCCACTTTTGAAGTTGGGGGGTAATGTCCCCCCTGTCCCCCACCTGTTGACGCCAATGTGCAATATGCACACCTAAACACGCACTCTGGTTTGGGAGCAAAATTTCCCGTGGTCCCTATCTTTATCTGCTAAAATGTCGCATAGGCGTAGGGACTCTACCCAATTTTGGGCCAAAAAATTTTTGCCCGAATTGACAGTCACATAAAAGCAGAGCACTGTGGCCGCGTAATATAAACACGTATGATAATTTCCGTAATTTTCCGTGGGGCATTGGGTTGAAAATTCGGGCCAGTCATCAAAATTTCGAGCATCTCTTGCACTTTGCCTCTCGTTCACCAATATTTTTTTTTCTCCGAATTTTTGTCATTTTTTTGTCCTAATTTTTTTCATATATCTTGTGAGAAATGCCATCGATATTTTAGGTCATATTTTTTATTATAAATTGTACTCTCCATTGGACACCCTAACCATATTGCCTGTCATGCCCATTTTTGGTGACCTTCGCTGTACAGTTAAAGGCCTATTGTCATGTGCTTCAGCGTCTGGCCAACCTTGTGACTAAACATTGAGCGAAGTGCAACTATTGGTTGGCGACGGCTTTCCGAGACCTTTCATAACCAAGAAGGTCTCAGATGGCGGTAGATTACACCCCTGATGTTGAATCAATCTGATATTTATTGTTTGTCGGCATTCGGTTAAGCGCCCTCTATAACGCGCTCACTTTCTTCTATTCGTTGAAACCCAAATCCGTACTCTGTGCCCGGTCGTAAGCGAGGCTAGTTTTTCCGGTGGCATGAGGGGGGACCCCCCGTAGGATCTTTTTATTCCAATGAAAGCCGACGCCAGGTACCGTCCATCCGTGTCGGATAGTTCCGTACAAACAGGGGGGTTCCCTTGGTCTCGTCGACCCACATTATCCCGATCTTCGACTGACGAAGGATGATCTCTGCCTCAACGGTTCGCGAGAAAGACGCACGCGGAAGACAAGCGCCGGCGCGACGACTGACCACTTGTGACCGTCAGCGGGTTGTCTTTGAAGTAGAAGAGCATTGTTCCCATCCTCCGCAGCACATCGCTGCCTCTTTGAACGCTCCTCAAGATCACTACCCCGCAGACGGGCCGTTAATCTTTAGGCATTAGACGTTGGCCGCGGGGAAGCTAACATTGGGGGTGATTCTCTTGAGGATCGCCGAGGTGGTCAGATCCACCACGTTGGTAGTTCACTGTCCTTGTCCCGTTCGCTATGACACCGTGGTTCGTGCTGCTTGGGTTACCAATCGATCGCGGGTGATGCTGCGTTCCTTGTGAAGGAGTAAGGCTGTAGTTCCTGACGCTGGTAGAGGACCTCCGGTCAAAATCGCTAAAGAGGCGGTCAGAATGTTCAACTGAGAAGAAACCCTCTCGGGCCGACCGCCAGGAAGATATTCTGCTCCTTCGTCTCCTTGGTCGTGCAGAGAAAGAACTCAGAACGATCGGAGCGATCAGTCCAGCGGTTGAAACGCCAGAACCCAGTGTACGTCTTCTGAATCCGTCGCCTTTGCCCTCCCGAGACATACTCCACCGTTGCTCCTCTGATCGACGGCTAAGAGAAACTCGCCATTATCCAGGTTTGATACCGACACAGTTCTGTTTGCGCCCAGTGGTCCCAACCGACGCATCCTGCGGCCGCTCGGCGAACTCGAGCCGAGTCCTCGGAAATCGTCATCGAGCTCCAGCTGTAGCGAGTTGGCTTGTACGATCGTCAGCGCCTTGATCAGCTCGTCCCCGAGGGCGACGGTAGCGAAGTCGTCGCTGTCCCAAATGTTCCTTCGATAGGCCACCGCGCGGATGCAGACAATTTGTATCGCTCCCTTGTCGTCGGGTGCCTGCTGTCGTCCACCTAGTGCACGAGCCCGACTTCTGCCGTCTCATCTCCGCCTCATCCACCTGCTCCAGTAGCTTTTGGGTTCTGTTGGGGGTTGATGGTTCTGCCCGCCATCTTTGCAGCTCGGGTCCTTTCCTCTCTGACCTCTCCACCTCCCGTCCTGCCCCCCTGTCGACCCCCGACGGTGCTGGTTTATCAGTTGCTGTAGGGTCTGACGGAGTTGGGCGACCTCCGACAATAGCCCGGCCAGCTCATCGTCCAGCTGTGACTTAGGATGTCGAATGTCCCGGGGGCGCTACTGCTTTGAACGGCGGATGGTGGGTTGAGGTAGCTCGCAGACCTGAAAACGTCACAGAGCTTGCCTTTCATGTCACCGCTACTGTTTCTGAACGCATTGGACGCAAACCGCGGTGAGGACAGGGCAGAATGTTTGACCCATGTTTGCTGTTTCTTTCTTTGCACACTAAACTACAGAATCTGGTCCATGGCTGTGGGAGGAGAAAAAATATCGAACGCAATTTTTTTGAAGAAAAATGAAACTGCTCGGCATCAGTGACATGAACGTATCCGTGACCCTTTATTTCGCGACAAGAGTATTCAGAGATATTCGGTCTATGGGTTTGGTGTTCAGGTCGCAGTCAGGGACTTTGGGCGTTGACGCAACGCCTCTCTACCACATCGTCTGATTGATCCGAATCGTGTCAAAGCTGGTTCGCCATTAGAACTTCCGCGAGGGTTCAAACGTGGCGAATTACCACTGTCACCTGAAAACGAAAAGGCAAATTATAAAAAATACATCACATCTTAACCCACAGTTGCGTACGCACGAGGGAGGAGGGGGGGAGAAGGTCAGAGTTAGACCACCACACAAAAACATGACCGTGAGCCCAACTCCCACACAAAAAATAACATTAAATTTCAACACAAAACTTAGTTTATTACATTTTCGTAGATATTTCTGGAGCTTGCATATCGCAAATATGCATGCAGCATGTGTCTAAGATCAGAACCCATCCAACTGTACTTACTTTGCCATAGGGAGGAGCAGACAGGAACACAAGAAACAAAAAAACCCAAATTTTAGAAGGGCCACTTTCCCTTGGGTTCCGACCCCTCAACCCCCCTCAAAAAATGTACATATCTCTGCGTACGCACTGGTATCTTACATACACGGTCTTGGAGCTTAAAACCACTCCGTCACCCTCCTTCGGAAAACTGAGTACACTGTCAAAAAGACTTACTTCATTTGACCAATTCATGGTCCACTAGCACAGTACCACTTTTGGTCAAACATTCCCAAACTTTGTCAATTGCAAATTCGACAATGGTGTGGTCAAGTTGACCAATATTTTTGGTAAAAATTACCAAACATTGGTCAATTTTTTGACCAAGGTTGGTTCGGTGCAAAATTGGCCAAATTGGTCAAATGACCAACCTTGGTTAAATTTTGACCAAGTTTTTTTCAGTGTCACTCGTTCTTAAAAGTGGATCCTACGTGGTGGCCCGGGGCAGAAATTGAGATTCAGTATACACGCTAGTCCACCATTAGCATGCACTACCGAAGAGAGGCTCACGCGCCAGTGTCCATTCATGATCCCACTTTTATAATTTACTAATGCCCTTGATCTTCTGTGGACAAACTAACTAGACACCAACATGTGGCCAGTTCGATTTTTCACAGACATCTCTATTGAACCAACTGTCGTGCTCATGGGACTAGTCTATCCTGCAGCGTTTTTGTATTTTGTGGGACCATTGACACCTTCCTGATATCAATTTAGATGGATAGATAGCAAATGTTGACTGACTGTTCGAATGTGGGGATAATACACGTTTAGCGGGTTCGCGCCGCCATGCGATGGTGAGTGTCATCCGTTCCATCTGAGATATAATCATTTCGAGTGCTAATGTAAAATCCTTCAGACGACCCAAATATCCCTTTTGTCTTCAAATCCCTGTACACCACATTGTACTACGTACTATCAGTCAATGATACTACACTCCGCCAATGATCAATATCATCCGATCTATAATTTGTGGTTATATTCATTTCGAATTATGATGCGAAATCTCCCTGGAAAAGTATCTCCTGGGTACCTCCTGGGTAAAAAAAATCATCAGATATCAATTTGGAGATCAATAGAAGTTTTTGATGATGCCGTGTTTGACGTCATTAGACAAGCCCTGTCCCAAACCCGATCAGATACGCACACAACACTATAGATCTATAATTACTGGAGAGCATGGCATGCAGGGCGAATGGTGGAAAAAAATAATTCGAGTGAAAAGTTTCCTCGTGCGAGCTACACTCAAGAACAAGCAATTTGTATTGTATTTGTACCTACATGTGTATCTGTGACATATATTTTTGATTTCTTGACGAAGTCAGATGAATCTACGCAGTCATGTCGTGTATGTGTGTGTGTGGTGTGTAACACTATAACTTGATCGGTGTGAGTAGATCCGGTCTACTTGTTGATGGGTAGGTCTCCATGATGAGTACGTGAACCCTATTCTTTGGGGTCAGGTCGAGGTCATATGGTCACCGTAGGTCAAAGTCCGGAAAACCTTGTGAACACGATGAAATTTGGTCCGATCATGTTGAAATTGAATGTATAGCTTTCTTATGGTAGTACAGGAACCCTACTGTTTGGTTTGGGGTGAATTTTTGGTCAAAATATGAATCGTGAAAAAGTCGAGATTTTGGCTTGTAACCGATAAATCGGGTCCCACAGGGATGGATGAGTTCATACCTTGTATGTGTGTCCCCCATGTGATACATGAACCCTATTGTTTTGGGTCATCCGATTGGTCATCTGAGGTCCCCAGAGGTTGAAATCTGAAAACCTTGTAAACACGATGCTCCAAAGGTTGTCTGTTCAAGTTTAAAGTGTCGTGTATAGCCCTCTTATGGGGAGACAGGAACCATATTGTTTTTGGTTTGGGTCGGGGTTAGTTTTGGTCGAAAATAGAAATTTGTGAAAAGTCGAGATTTGGGCCAATTTTTGCTTGTAAACTTGATGACTCGACCCCACCAGGATGGATAAACCCTACTTGGTATGTTTGTTCCCCATGATCAGTAGCCTACATTTCCTCTATTGTTTTTTTGGGGGTCAGGTCAGAGGTCTCTGAGGTTCACCAGAGGTCAAGTCTGAACCTGGAAATTTATGGTACTTCCTTATCAGAGTACAGGAACCCTATTCAGTTATGTTGCCCATAATGAGCTGGTACCAGCTCCCATTTGTCCTTGTGTTTTGGCTATAGGTTTGTCGAAGAGAGTCAAGGAATCACTAAGACTTTCTTGGCTGTCTGTTTGTTACTCTAACAGTTGGCAGGAGAGCTGGATGGGGAGACAAATTCTAGGTAGAGCAGTATGGCTGTTGCACGTATCGTATTGTGGTTCATCATGATAGTTGTTCTAATTTATAAACAGAGGGTGCATTCGTCTCCTAGCAGGGGTTGGGAGACATTTCTCCGCCTGGACCAGTAGATAGGCACTGATGCTGAAGTCAGTTATAGGCTCGTGGTAGTATTATCATCAAAAGTCAAACATGCACCCAATCCATATAGGATCGTTATCCGTTTTGGATTGCGCGCATGCAAAACAAACACTTCAGACCACCGATAAATCATTTGCCCTGACCCGCTTATAAAACTCTTTGCTAATCTCCATATCTATGACAACGGAGTATACGAGGAAATTAACTAATTAGTTCAGTTTAATTGGGTAACGAGAAACCAATAGTACTTATATTGAATGTTTGTGTCCCTCTGAACCTGCCTCCTCCTCCCCTTCCATAATTTAACCATCCTTGGGATCGAAGTCCCGACGTAACATGATAGAGTGAGGCTAGGTAGATCCATTGAAAATTTACTAGTAGTGAAGGCTGATTTGATTACCACAATTAATTTGGTTTGGGTTTTTTTTTCAGTATAGATGTTAAGGAAACAGCCTATGATTGATATTGCAGTGGGTGCCAATACGAATTTGAAAAGGATTTCCCACATTGCATATTATACTGGTACTGGTATGGGTAGGTCCTACGGCAGTGGAATTAAAATCAAAGTATCCGTAGCACCAACGAGCATATGACAATAAATGAACAATCAATAGCGATCCATGACTGACGAAGTCCCTGGATATCTATACCTATGCAGGTCATGGCAGTGTGTATGTGTGTGGTGTGTGTATGTGTGTGTGTGTGCATATGTGGTGTAGGTGTTGTGACTGTGTGTGTGTGTGTGTGTGGTGTGTGTGTGTGTGTGTGGGTAATCACCACAACCCTATTTTTGGAGTCCAGACTAAACTTGAAAATATGTATATTGTAAACGTGTTATCGACAATTCTCAGCTAAGAAAGTCCATAGGAAACCTAGGAAAAACCATATAAAATGATTTACAAATTCAGCACGTACGTACGTATAGCCATTCAACCTCAGTAAACATAACAGCCGCCTACTGGGAGTAAACATACCCGGGCGAGCCCTACATAGGCCTACGTGATATTTCAGCGGTGTGCCTACATTTACCTGAGTGTGTCGGCGAACAATGCAGCGTACGGCCACCGTCCTGAGATCAATTTTTCAATCACTCACCTCCTGGAAGACAGTATCCTGCAGATTGCGTAACTGTAGTATAGAAGCAGTCATCATAGAGCTGTCTCATAGTTATTTCCCTTGCAAAAAATGCAGCATTGCGTTCATCGACCCATTTCTCCCCGGTTGCGTAATTTGGAACATTGCGAGTTCCTTTAAAAACTACATATTTATACGTTGCACGTCTGCTTGGAGCCTAGGATTTGGGAACTTGATCTTGAAAAGGGAATCCCATAACCCAGACTCGAGTCTCTGCTCTGCGCAGTTGCTCGTCGAACCATATATGGATGTGACCAATATAATCGGATAAGCAAACTACTAACCCTGTCAGACTGTTACTGGTAGTCTGCTTTACGCATATAGCTAATGGTCTACAGAAGTGGTTTTGATAGTGCAGCAGCGGCGTGCAAACGGAAACTCGGCATACCGACCGAGAGACGTATATTGCTATAACGTATAAATATCCTTGTACAATTCCTGTTCAAGTGCACTGACTGCACAGCATACATTATACTCGCCTTGACCTGTTCGTTACTGCCTACCCGGTTCGGGAATGGGCGCTCGTCTTGTGTTTAGTTGCCCGCGGCGTATCCGGGAAAATTGTCGAAACAAAGGGCGCGAGGCCTTGATTGACCCGCTGTTCCAGGGGAGAGGTCTCAGGGGAGGGGTTTTTTTAAAACCCCCTCCTCCTATGGGCATTTTGGCTTAAACCAGAATCAGGCATTCATACTCGCGATAAAATGATGGGCATGGATAGGCGCTTTTTCATGGTATATTTTTTTTTTGAGCGAGTAGACCTGAGTTAATTATTCCCCCAGCTTTGGGTCATGGATACCCTTTCCATTTAAAATGAGATTGCAGTCCCGGTCCCCGCATTTGAAAATCGAAAAAAGTTTGGCCTCTGTTACCTCGAAATGACTCCACTTATGTTTTCCCAATTCATAATTTCGGCATGAAACCTCCAAAATAGAGGGCAGCAACATGCAGTATTGCCCACTTCCGAACTCATCTTAGATTTCATGGGGTGGGACATGTGCAACCATGGTTATCCGTCGTGTCAATCGTTCCATCCATATTCTTTTGGCGTTCTTGGGGGTAAGGGAGACATTTTTGCCTCTATAAAAACCGTCGAAAGATATAGTTTTAAAGCAACATCGATCGTCCACTCCGTTTCAGAAATTGGTGTTGCTTTGTCATATGTCCTCTAGACTGTTTTTGTGCTCGTGAGAGATTTTATTTTCTACTGTCTACACAAAGGTCCCTACTCTGGCCCGTGCTGATGTGAATCACGGTCATGGCTATGATTTCGAGTCAGCCGCAAGCAAAATGCGGCCAAAATGTTGAAACAAGTTGTAGCTTCTGGGCCGCCTAAAAGGCATACAAAGCTTACACACCTGCGTTGCCTCCCGAAAAAACCATTGGGTATTTAATGCGACGCATGAACCCAAATTGAAACTGGTAAAATGAGTAATAGAACACGTAACCATAAACACAAAAAAACCACATTCACATCTGTCCCAAAACGGAAAAAAGAAACTGCGGCGTCCAACACCGACAGAATCGAACCCACCCGGCCGCGAGATCCGACAACGTTAGTGTTCACCACTACACCAGCCTTGCGGTCCCGTGATGTTGATGTGAAATTGTGATTATATGTATCGCACATATCGCTCGAATCTATCGGGATGTATAGATGTGCGAAAAACGTGGATTTTGTCCACTAAAATGTGAGTGATATTTTCGGAGAAATGTGTGAAAAGTGATTAACAATTCTCAGGACCGTGCATTTTCACGGACATCAGGAAAAGAGGAAGATGAATCCTGTTCGTGACCCTATACTTGGCTGTACGTGTTTGTTTTGTTTACCTAGGCTATTAATCACCGTGAGACTGCAGGCAAAGGCACGTAAATTCTATTATTTTATAAAATAATAGCCTATTTGTAACACCGGTTCATGAATGAATGGGCGCAGAATATCAGGATTACTCGTCCCGTATCGTTTCTTACACAGTCAAAAACATCTAGGCGAACACAATTCTTTACGAAGCACTGTTCGCACTTGGCCCTGGGCAATGGCGGTGGTCATGGTGTGTACGCGAGCTCGTCTCTTCATTGTGCTCTCATTGACCGTCTAGCGAATCGCTTCCTGTATTTTCGGACTGATCAACATTTTGGTTCTATATTGGGGGTTATTTATGGGACCCCCTCTAATTTTAATTGCCTGAACTTCATAAATGATTAAGTCATTTCGATTCGTTGCAAATGGAACTGCTAATCCAAAAAATCCTCAAATAAAATTACATTTTATCGGTGTTTACTTCGTAAGAGCACAGAGACAACTTTTGAATGCCGAGTTTGTTCTATATCAACGTCTTGCCTCTCCGACATGACAATTGTCAAATCTCGATTGAAGCTGTTCGGAACTGTCCGTCGCTCCAATTCTGACGTTACCTGACTAGAATTAAAATATTACCAAACTACAATGGCGCTGCCGCCTGTCCATTGATTGCTATGACTTTTTGCCACGTCACCAGAGAACGTTTCATATTAAACATAACATTCCATTGACTATTTCATTGAAGCACTGCGTTCAAGGCTACAGAATGTAACCATCGCACCAAAACGACTACATACAGCGATTTCATCGCTCGTAAAAACCCCGCGAACTATCCACATGTGCCGGTGTTTAAACCGCCGACGTGTAATTCCCCCGCGAATTGCTTTGTGTACCTCATTTGGAGAAGCACATGAATCATGTCATTTGAACTTGTGGCTTTTGAAATTACCTACATGTTGTTTCGGACCGACTGTAGTCCCACATCTTCCAAGTTTCGTTTAAATACCCGAACCAGCTACGTGTTGCTTTTTGGGGTGACTGGTATAATTACCCACAGTGTGAATGCCAGACGGCGATTTGTGTTGACGATTGAAGGGGGTGGGGGGGCAAGATTAACACTATCTAAGCGGAGCGCAACATAGGTTGGCGCGTAGCTACCAGAAAATTTTCTTTGACAGACCCCCTAGTTTGCAGAAACGCCCTTTCCCCTTGCTTTATGGGCAGTAAGCAGCATTCCTAAAATTGATAACAATTTCGAGTCATTTTCGGGAAGGGTATCCAAAACTTATCGCATTAGGGATCATTTTCAGAGTTTTGCTTTTTGAATACGGTCTCAAAGAGCATGTGAAATTGGCAATGCTCGACAAACCACTCGATCGCGCAAGCGCGAGATTTGCAAGATCCAATTTGACTAAACATATTGCACTTACCCCTCTCTGACCTCACTTATAGCCTGAGTTTTACTACTGAAAAAATAGGCCCGCATTTTTTCATCTTCTTTGCGGACCACCAGCGTATAATAGAGGGACACTCCAATTGGGACCAGCTAGGTGGCCACAATGCGAGGACGTAGCTAGGGTTTGACTATTAGGGGTGGGGGGGGGGGGAAATCTACATATTCCGACTATAAAAACAAAAATTCAAACGGAGCCAATCTGGGAGGCCCATATATTTGTCAGGGGGGTACAAAAATGCTATCTGAGCGGAGCGTTATATTCGGTAGCGCGGATCGTACAATAAATTTTTGGTTTTGCAGGCCCCCAGGATGTACAAGCTCCAATGGGGTATTTCATTATCACAAATGATAATGAATGATGACTTGGTGACTGCCTTGTCGCGTAGCGAGAAGGACCGCGGCCCAAGCTAACTCTCGGTTGCACGTGAACATCGAAACTTAGCCGTAGGCTTCCGCAACACTCCCATGAACTGAGAGCTATATGCCGTCAACCGGGACGCTTCCGCCGGACACTGGGTGCCAACCCCCCGCGAGCGCACGTGTTGCAAGGTCTCCCTCCACTATTAGCTATGGTTCGTCCGCCGGATGATACCCTTCAAAAAAAGAGTCCCTAAAAACACATTGAAAACCAATTCTGAGCGACTTCTGGACTCCTGTCGGCTCTAATGTTACCTGTTTTAGACAGACCATGTCGAAGAGCCACTCTGAAGCTTGTTTTGGGATGTCTGAGCGAATTTTGGGCATTTTCTAGATTAGTGAATTGATGTTGGTAAAATTGATTTTCCGGCTTGCGCCACCGGTTCTCAAAAAAGCAAAAGAACACGGCAACCCTAGCGGAAAAAATCTAAACTGTCAAGGTACAGTGAATTGGAAGTGCCATGACATGTGGTGGAATGGCAGCTTCAAAATGGTGGGTGGTACATCCCTGGCTAAAACTTCGACTGGCCACGGCAGCCCCTCGAAGGGAGCCAATTTATGTGTAGTCGCTTTAGCCGTATATTAGCGGTGGTGACCGGCATGCAGGCGAATTTTCAGAAAACATATTCAAAAGGCAATTCCGGGTGATTTCGGGTAAATGTACTTGTATGGGCACAAATGTTGTTGAACGGCGAAAGTCTTATTCATTTTGTTGGATTTTGGGGGGCAAAACATTAATTTTTTTGTAAAAAATGTATAAGTTAGATGATCTGAGCGGCTTGAGCCGACTTGGCTTCACTTAGTTCCTGGATGCCCATAGGTGTTTATAATAGTGCCTTACATAATAACCTCCGCTTGGGACCAATTTGAATCGTGTAAGCTGTTTGAAGCCTCCGTCAAGATACCAGCACGGCCACTGAACTCCAATCATCTTCCTGTCGGCTTTCTTTAATTTGCCAATAGTGCCAGATACTCAGTCCTATTATTGGGAGGAAAAAGGAATCCCTGGAGACTTCAAAATCATGACCGACAGACCCAGTCCTAGGGCTAGTCCGTGGGGGGTTCGGAGATCTTAATTTCGTGGAAGGACCATGTACCTGAACATACGCACTCCAGTTTCCGGAGACAACGACAGTAAAACTTGTTCACTAATCATGTCGCGTTTGGACAGCAGGTTTGGTCAGCTATACTACTCGATCCAGGAATGAGCTGAAGCAGCTATTGCATGCCTATGTGAGGTGTGTATTTTTCTAACTGAATTAACATGGTATAAAATTGGTCTGGATTACCGTAGCGGGGGTGAGGGGGTGGGGGGTGAGGAGGCGGGGGGGGGGGGGGTTGTCCGCAATTTTGTTCGTAACTTAGGACGTAAGCTTAGCATGACGATTCGCTCTCTATTGGGTTCTTTTGTGAGTGTCCCCATTCTGCGTTGTATGTCATAATGTAATCTAAGGCCTACTCCCTCTTCTGTTCTTTCAGACTCATAGTTGGTACTGCATACTTCAAGGGGGTACTGCCATTGGACTCACTGGGCCCATTGTTCCATCACAAAACGGGCTATTCCAAGAGAAGGTACTGCTGGGCTTGAATTAGAGGGCGCTGTGCGCGGCTTCCTGGGGGATTGGAGCATCCTTGGTGAAAACAGCAAGTGAGTATCATTACGCGTCCCATGAAATTGTGATAGAAACCTGTCACCATAGCCTACACAACCCTGAACGCTATGCTGCCACTCACCACTTATTGGGCCTACTTCACTGCCTGAGATGATCACTGTTCAGACGCGTCGGCATTGTACCAAAGTGGGGCATGGGGAAGGCACTATTGGGGAGGGGGGCATTGGTTTGTACTCAGAACTGCATACACCATTGACTGACTGATTTTCGGGAAAAAGACCAAACACCCTCCTCTCAGGTCCTCACAGCCCTGATTAGCTTTATAATTTTCGTCCCGCCGGTGAGTACCCTGTCCCAAAAGAGTCCTAAAAATCACATTGAAACCCAATTCTCAGCGACTTCTGGACCCCTTTCGGCTCTAATGTTACCTGTGGTAGACAGACATGTCGTAAAAAGCACCTGAGAGGTGGTTTTGGGATGTCTGAGCGAATTTTTTTTTTTTTTTTTTTTTTTTTTTTGGGGGCCATTTTCTGATTAGTGATTTGATGTTGGTAAAATTGATTTTCCCCGGCTTGCGCACCGGTCGGAAAAAAAAGCAAAAGAAACGGGCAACCCGAGCGGAAAATCGAAACGGTCAAGGTACATGATGAAAGTGCCATGACAGGTGTGAGTGTCAGCTTCAAAATGGTGGGTGGGACAGCCCTGGCGAAAACTTCTACTGGCCAACGGGCAGCCCCTCGAAGGGAAGCCAATTTAGTGTGTACGTCAAATTAACCGGCTATTAAGCGGTGTGTGACCCTGCAGCGGCGCTCGGGCTGCCAATCCCCTTAGCGCTAACAAGTACCTGGCTGGTTATAGCGCGGCGTTGTGGTGAGTATGTTTATGTATGTATTAATCTGTGATCGCTTCGTTTGGCCAAAAAAGCCTTCATTGTTGAAAAATATCCTGCCCCGTTTGACGCATACTCCTTGACACTTGCATAACAGCCAAATTCAACATCTACCAACCCTTGATGATGCTGATCGTTGTGGATACACCGTATTCCTGTAAAACAATGGTACTAATATTGGTAGTCTGGGATGTTCCATGGTCGGGTTGTCCCAGACTGAAAAAATGGGCCTGAGTAATAGAGGAGTAAGGTTTGGCTAAATAACCGTCAGTATCAGTCCCGCTATTGGCTCCCACAGGTGTCGTTTGAGGAAACGTGCCCGGATTTATTGCAACGATCACTGACTGATTGAGGTCCCCAATTTCAAGGAGGTCTGTCCAGTGCTTTTATAGTAATACTACCGTACTCTATAAGTCTTCTTTAAGTATCTTTATTGGCTTGCCATTATGTACCGCTTTGTAATTATGGATTACTGTGGTCGAAATATGCAATAAACAGTCCATATGTATGTAATGTATGTATGTCAAGTATGTATGTTGTATGTATGTATGTATTGTATGTTGTATGTATGTCTGTATGTGACGGCCCCAGCTTGTGAACAGATCACCCGACCCCCTGGAGGATGACGCTCTTACTTGTATAGTGTTCCATGTTGAGTGACTGAAATCCCTATTGTTTCATCGACCCGAGGTCAGGCAAGGTCACTGAGGTTCAATAGAGTCCAGTCAAAACCCTTGTCACACGATAAGTCCCACTCAAAAATTTAGTTCTATCACATCAAGTTGAATTGATCCGCGTCGCTTTCATACGGAGAGTACAAGACCCTATTGTTCTTTTGTTCTTCAATGTAGATCAGGGTCATTTTGTCAATAATGGGAATTTGGAATTAATATTGCCTGAATTCAGCCTGTGAACACGATACTCGACCCACCTGGATGATGAAGCTCATAATTGGTGTATGGGTTCCCCATATGAATACATAAACCCTATTATTTTGGGGTCCAGTCGGAGTCAAACTGAAAACCAGAAGTCCAAATATTCTGTTCGATCAAGTTGAAATTTGGCGTAGCTTTCATACTGGGATACCAGAACCCTATTAGTTAGTTTTCATGTAGATCAAGGTCATTCTGTCAATAAAAATCCAAAAATGTGAAAAATCTGATACTTTGTCCAAATTAGACCCTTAAACACGCAACTCGATCCCGTCTACAGATCTAGTGATGCACTGAGGCTCATATTTGGATGTTTTGCCTCATGATGGGTACATGACCCTATTGGTTTGGGGCAGTTTCAAGCCTCCGAGGTCACCGAAGACCACTGCAAGTTTTTTTTGTAAACTGAAAGTATGCTTGGTCTGATCAGTGAAATCAGTGTGTGATTCCTCTACAGAGGCATTAAACCCTGTGTGAGAGTGGTTGGAATAGTGCGGATATTTTGTCCAATTCCAGCTTGTAAACATGAGAACTTGACTCCAGCTAGATGGATGAAGGTCTCTCGGTATCGTGTTAACAAAACCATATTGACTACATGAGCGCTATTATTGGGGGTCCGGTGAGAGGTCAACAGAGGTCGAAGTTGGGAAATCCTGTAAATAGATAAATTCAGATTATTTGACCTGATTAAGTTTGAATAGTGTGTAGCTTTCTTATTATAATTATATTATATAAGATACAGTCTTAGATAGCGCAGAATCCAGCCTGAAGCTGCTCAAAGCGCTTTAAGGGTGAATGAACAAAAAATCACATATATACATACAATCAATAATTACATGGAAACAAATGATCTTAGTCTGCTTTTGAAGGCATTCAGAGAATTCATAGATCTGAGATCCTCTTGGATGGCGTTCAGTGTATAGTAAATTAATTGCTCGATCAAGATAGCGTCAGTTTTTTGTGGATTAGGCGAAAATGTTTTCAGACATGCCATGCACGGTGTGGCCCATAATAGCTGTACCACTTTTTGTGTTGACTTTGTTGTCTGCCATAGGTTGTCAGAATGGTCCCGAAAATCACTAAGCCTTCGCATGGTGTTACATACTGGCCTCGTGTGGGCACCTGCTCGAGAGGTTACACTTGTTCTGTTTATTGGAGTAGTCCACTTCGACAGAGGTAAGCGAGAACCAGTGAAACATCTCATTGCAGAAAAACAGCGACTTGTCACTCCACAATTGCTCATTCGTTGAATGTTTAATCCTGATGCAAATACGGTGATTTGTCGACAAAAGTAAAGGAGCGTCCATCATTTTAGGGGGTCCTCACTCCTCTAGTTTAATTAATCCGTACATCATAACACATGTGCAGTGGCAGGGCGACGGAGGGGGGGGGTGGGGGGGTGGGGCAATGGGGCAGTGTCCCCTCAGACTTTGGTTTTTCCCCCGTTTTGGAGCAGGAAGAGGAGAAAAACAATTGGAAATCCTACGATTTGTTGCGGGGCTATATTCACTAGGGTCAGTACAGAAAATGTTATTTACTATTCAATCTTTTGAGGAACATCGTCAGTGTTACGGGGTACCGATTCCATAAATTTCTGTTTTTTCTTTTCCTACGTGTAACACTCGGAAGGATCTCGCGATGTTTGGTGAAATTCCGTGGCAACACCGGGCCTGTTAATGTGCGGTTACTGTACTGCAAACTTGCAACTTTGTAATGACCTCCTAGCTTAAATAAACAACTATGCACTACTTATATTTCAGTACCCTACCCGCTGCTGAGCCGGCCGGTTGTATACGACCTGTGTAGAATGATTTTTTTTCTCATTCATTAAGGAATTGCAGACATAGATACATATTCCAAGGCGGTTAAATGCTGGTCTAATGTTTAGACGGTTGTGTCTTTTAATCGCCCGGCATACGCGTATTATTACACCCTCTAGTTTGTTTAACATATGTATCAGTGGTGTAACCCGTGCCCTCACAATCGATGGTCGGGGTTTCTATACCCATGGCTCTGCAGGTGGAGTGGAGTAGTCTTGAACAAGACTAGTTAAATGCGCCTACAACAAAACACCCGCAAGTTGCTGTTTTCCAGCCTTCTGAAGTCTTGAAACAATTAGATACCCCTCCACACGCTAACCAATGGTGGCGCTGCTCCGCTTAGATAGTAGTCGTACTCGTATCTGCCCTACAATTTTGTTTGCCCCGACCCCCCCCCCCAAGTTGCTGAGGCTGCCGCTGCCACGGACACTGCTGGAACGGCTATGCTCAGGGCGCAATCCGTTCTGAAAAGTGGGGTGGGGGCACACATCGAATTCAAATGACCATCTAAGCGGAGCTCCACCTCTGGTTGGCGCGGATCCCAGAGAAATTTTAGATCTCGATTACCCTCCAGATCGCCGGAAATGGCACTTGCCCAGGCTCAATAGCACCCATCACATGTGTGTATGAGTAAAAAAACAGACACAAAAAAGTTGTCACTGGCATACTAAGATGATTTTACCCGGTATTCACACATGGTATTTTTTTTATTAACCTTTTCTCTTACTCTGGCTTTGCTTGCGTGCGATCCAGGTCTATCGAACGGTCCCCGGTGGAATCAAGGGAAAACCATAAGCGTATGACCATCCACTAGAGCAGAAATTTTGTGCCCGAATCTTACAAGCCAGCCATTGGAAACTACCAGCAATTTGCATGTTTTCGGGGATTTTATCGGAAAAAAGCTGCAAAAGTTCAGGCATTTGTTTACTTTGGCCTTTTTCCTCCCAAAATTCAGAAAATTTGGAGGCGGGGGGGGGGGGGATAGTGAATCCGCCCACAAGGCTTCCTCTGAAATTAGTGAACAAAATTATTCGAAGTATTACATCACATATCAACGACTGGAAGAAAATGAGAAAAAGGGCCCATTACTCGCTAAACATTTATGTCCACTGTTGGCTATTCGCTTTAAACTTCGATTAACTCGGTATATGAAACATGGGTAATCCTTCGACTTTCGGCCCTGTCGGGTACGGGGGGTCACTCACCGGCTGGAATTAGTGGACCATAATACAATTTCCACGCGATTATTGTTTGGTTAACAAACTTGAATCAGTTTGGACGATCAATCAATTATTAATAATCACTGACGTGACCACCTCCACCCCCGCTATAATAAAATGACCAGGTGCAATGGACACGTTCACACCCTATGTTCCGTATTGGGGCAGAACAACTTAACCCATACCACAAAAGGTAAGTGGATTCCATTGCAGTCAATATGCACAACACCGACTTGAATCAGTTACTGATGTGCGCGATTTCTTTGTGTTTTTTAGACTATCTGATTATCGTAAAATTCGGACACCAGATTATAATTAAAAATTTTCATTTTACTTTGCCCAATTTCGGTTTCTTCCATATTTCTCCGAATTTTTTTTGGGTATTTTTCCGTTCAAATTCTCAAATTATTCCTGGCCCCGGGCCCGGCTCGACCCAGTCTCGTATATTATGACTAATTCGCCCAAGTTGGTTCTGTATGCAGCCGTTGGTATACGTTTCATTTACCATCTTACGATATGGGCAAATTTCATGTCACCTACTACTTGGGGTGAAACAATAATGAAAATAAATGTTGTGGCCATGAGCGATATGCGGTTTATCTGCTAGGACTATTTCAAGGGGCGCAGTTTTTGTGGGGTCGTGATCCCCAACTTTTGGAAGGTCCCTCCGTCACATATATATGGTGGTTTTCAGTCTTGACCACCTTGGACCCCAAACTATTAAACCCGGCGAATTGGCGCTATTGACTTGTTACGCAAAGCCAATGTGCCAGTGTCAGCTTGTTGGAGCACAATCAGTGAACAATTTAGTCCTCATGCGTCGGTAGGCCGACTCGACTAATAAATTCGAAAAGGAGAAGAAATGAGAAGAAATTTGCTGTTTGAAGGCTGACATATGCGTACGGGGCCCCTTCTGATTTGAGGCAGACCATGTTTTGCCTAAATCTTAAAATAGGACGCATGAAAAAGCAAGCCGGAGCGGCGGAAAATTTGCATGTTTTTCGGGCGTTTGATTTGATTGAAAATTCAGGTGCGTCGTCTTCCAGTCAGCAACTTTTGGAAACCACGTTCGTCTTCATTTTTGCCTTTTTTGTGTCCAATTTTTGCCCCGAATTATGTCAATTTTTTAACCCTATTGAATCTCAGAATAACTTTTGCGCTCTCCAAGGCTACGCAGCACGCAATTTGGTAGGTCTGAGCCAGAAGTCAAGCGTTGGATTACCATTAGTAATTGTGAATAAATTATGTAGCCGCAGTTCAAACTGGGCGTAATTCAAAAGATTTATTGGTTTAAAGGGATTTTCACCCTGCGAAATTCGTAAGTGTCATGTGATTTAATGTTGCAAAAAGATAGTAAATCCGTCAAGCATGAGTGAGATCTATTTTATGTTCCACTCGGTCGGCAGCAGTGACGTAAGAAATTTTGACTAGGCGAGGGTAACTTTATTAGGTCGTGAGAGGGGTCTCAGGGTTTTCCCGTCCCTTGAAAAGTTTGTACTGTAGGTGCAATTCCATGTCTGAAAGTTCTGACCACCAAGGACAGTAAAGTCTCTTCTTTTGGTTATTGGCCTGAATCCTACCTTCAATGGGACCACCTCAGTTGGGTTATAGGGGAAAGGCCTGGAAGGCAGACCGGTTAGCCCATTCTAGAGAACTGCAGGTTTATAATTTTGACTGAATATCACAGTTGTTCGAATTTTGTTGCAATCCATGAGGTAAGAACACACAGAGGTCAAGTGATAGTTCGCACGGTTTTCCCCCCTGGTATAGCTCTGTTATGATTTGAAAACAAGTTTCTCAACTCTGCTAGAAATATACATTTCTTGCCTGGGTTCTGTTAACAAACAACATATTCAGTCCATTTGGCGCTTACATGTAGGAACTATTCGACGCGCTCCACATTTTTTGCTGTCTCGTTTCTGATAATGGGCCACGGACTGTTTTGTTGAAATTGAAGTGCAAGAGAATATTGTTCCAATTGGGTGCATTCGTATAAGCGATGTTTCAAGGCTGGCTAGAAATGCCATGTCTAGGAGACAATTTGTAGTCCCAGAATTACAAACTTGCACTCAAAATTGCACAGAATCTCATAGTCATCGTGCACGTGGTCTGAACAATACTGACAGCGAAACAACTATCTGCAGGATACCGAAACGGACGGATGTTTTTTGCATTAATTTCTTGGAATCGATAAAATCACCAAACGTCCAAACTGACAAGATTGGACAAACTTTTGCTCAATATCGAGGCTTTCGACAAGAAAAATCAGCAATCTGCCGACATTGTGGGCCAAATTTATCCACTTGGCAGGTTTGTCTGCGTGAATTGTGACTATTCTTTGCCCAAGCAGTTGTCCTCGATATGAACTTCCATAATGTGTTGGGACAGTCGACTCCTCATCCGACCTCGTATGCCGATGCCGCTTCTTGTTATAATCAATAGACATTTTATTCTGAATCTATTCTTGGTAAAAAAAAGAGAGGAGAATAGTCCCCTCTCACTTATGTTTCTGAGAGTGAGAAGAAACTATGCTATTAAAACTTCATTATCGCCAGATATGCCTTCAAAATGCATCGCTCACGAAACTATATAAACAACATAGTCACATGTCGTCTGCGCCGCGCAGCGCGCGGAATTTTGACAATCAAAGTTTGGAATATAAAGGCCACTGTGGTCCCTGTGAGGCTGCTTCCTCAATATTTTTCATCCCACACAGACACTAAAGCGAATACGTGCGAAGGAAGGGACGGACATGTACTGTCGTCTGGATCCAGCGAGGATCAAAAAGTGTGGGGGGGGGGGCATTTGATATGATGTCCCCACTTCGAAAGTGGGGGGGGGGGGGGGAGGGGCCGGGTACCCCTTCCCCCCACCCCCCGGATCGAACGCCATGGCTACGCGTACGCTCCAGACATGTACATGGCGAGACTGGAATTTAACCCACTGATGAGAGGGGTGAGCAGAATTGGTACGTTGAACAGATTTCACGGCAGTATTTCGCCGCGGAAAAGTGAATCCACTATTCTGATCTGTATAACTTGAGGGCTTACCTCTGGTACCACGAGGGTATAGATACGAGCAGAGAAATGGGTCCTTCCCTATCCTTCTGAAAAACAGCAACACGAGACGGAACTAGTCCGTGCTTTGGTCTTTTTATATAAGTTTTTGTTTGGAGCTAAAGTTGGCCATGGATCCAGAGAACCTGATAATGAACGAGGACATATTGCTTCACGTATTAAATCTCCCAATGAAAAGCAATCAGCCTGATGGGGGAAGATGGAGACCAGTGCCCAGCCACCGGTGATTTGTGTGTGGGGCAGAAAAAAGTTAGGAGGGGGGACTTGATACAATGTGGGGAGGTTGATGGGGTCACCGAATACTGTCTCCATGTCGCGCCCGTGATGAGATTGGGAGCGGTCGCGGGGGTCATGAACTGCAGATTTGCCGAGTAGGAGTAGGGTGTACATTTTACATGACGTGGTGCTACTCTGAAATATAGGCCCGATGTTGGGACGGCTGCTAGGGGGTTATTACACTAGACGACCCCTGCCTGGCAAGAGAGTATGCAGGGGGGCTCACAAAAGTTACGTACAAGTGGGGTGGGAAAGGGGGGGGGGGTGATACTTACTGACCCAGCCGTGACCGCGTTTTATACCAGTCTTCTATGTGATGTGGGTGGAGGGAAGTTAGGCCTCGCAATCATCCGATGGCCACTGCTTATGCCCCTAATTTTCTTTCACTTTCATGACGTTGACCGAAAAGTGATCCATGCACTGCGCAGGATAAGGTTCGGCAAAATCGGTGGACCTCAGACACTGATTAGCGAGGACCTCTGATGGATGAAAAGTGGGCCTTAAAGCAAAGGTGAACAAAGAAACATAGTATTTTCCCGCGCGCGACGGGGCCCACGCTTCTTACTGGTTTTGTCGTAAATGGTCCAGAGTGCTATTTTCAGAGATTAGGATAGTCTTCTAGGATATTCTTTAAGGATTTTTTTTTGACTATTGCTCCGGTGCCCACCGAACGATGTAGGTTGACATCTTATACCGGCGATTTTGTCCACTTGACTGGTGGCAGTGAGCGAGCAATTTTCACCATAGGATTGCGCAATTAGAAGGTGGTTTTCGGTGTCTGGGAACAGGTGACGAAAACCAGACAGCAGAATACCCAGCCTGAGGGAAACCATATTTACCAAGAACACGGATACGCTTAGATAATCACTGGTCTACATCCGCTTCTTGTTGATTTTGTATTCACTCCATACGTTTTTGTCACGAAATCGGAAATATCACATGTTGGCCTATATGAGTAGCCACTAATGCGGCAATATATGCAGTCTGTAGCTTACTGTGTACACTAATTGAAACAACGACAATTTGAATATGATTGCTGGAAATATTGTATATTGTTCATTTTTATGTAGTTACTCGAAGAGCTAAACGCTCAACACATAAACAATGTCGCTAATTAAAAAGCGATCTTCCAGTATAAAATACCTAAAACACCACATTATGATAGATCATCCCTTGTCTTCCAGCGAGATCAAATGTCATCTAAGGTCAACAGTGTTTTCAAGTATGAAAACAGTTCAAATATGATATTGACGGTTGAACCTGAGGGTGTAAGATATTTGGTAGGTAAATTGGCCATTTGGCGTAGATGATCCCCGTTTGCTCTCGGGTCAGGTCAGAGGTCACCGGAGGTCAACAGAGGTGAAGTTCTTGAAAACCTGTACACCTGATAACTGCGGAGCGCGAAGGTGTAGGGGGTGCAAACTTGGTAGGTCTGTAGGTATGTGGATCATAGAATGAATAGTAGATGATTCCTATTTTTTTGAGTGAGTGAGTTTACGTCAGACCAAGTGAAGTAAAAATCTAAGCACTATGTGACCTCGATAACCTTGAAATGTAACGGTGTAGAGGGCTAGACTTCGTAGGTGGGTTGGCCATGCATTTCGCAACTTTTCACACTCATCATTTTGATATATAATATATATATGTATATTTTACCTTTTTTATTTCAACTTCTTGAATATCCAAACGTACCACGTGGTACAATGGTCACACTGACCAAGTTTCATGATAATGCAAGTCAATCTGTATAATGGTGCAGGAACACATTTCACACATAACGGTCATGTCTCCAACTCCCTCGAGGGTCATTAGGGGTCAAAACTAGTTTTTGGCCTGCCATGGAAAATCCAAACGTTTGTCAAGGTTGGGAGGTGTGCCACTGGTCATGATCCACTCGTTGGAGCCGCATCTGTGAGACCGTGCGACCTCCGGTGACCTCAACAGCTTTTGTGGCCGAATTACAATTTCTGATCATTACCGGAATCTTGAAGTTATTTCTGATCAAATGGTCCAGGATTTGACTCCAAGTGACTACTGCTTGCGAAAATATAAGACGTTCCCCTTTTTTGGTGTGAAAGTTAGTGCAGTTATAGTAAATAAAATATTTTCGTCATAGATAATGAGGTCAAAGTTATGCTGCTAAAAAGGTGTTTATTTTTGGAGTTACAGGACAAGGGAATGAAAACTGTCAATTTTTTTGATATTTGTAGAGCTCGAGTATGTCCTAATACACGAAACTGCCCTTTCAGGCTCATTCGGGCTTCCCAGTTCCAAGATACAACGGGTCGAAGATTGTTTTTTATACCTCTCGTTGCCATAACACTGGTGTATGACATTGGATGTATTTGCTTGAGATGGGTGCGTCTCATACGGGCGTAACACTTTTTTCAAAAACATTGTCCATGTCCGTTAAAGGTCAGTTCAAGTAACCTATCGCAAAACCTTCCAAATAGTAATGTTCCTGCGACATTCTTATCGGGGTTTAAATTTTTCAGACAGTATGTGTGCATCATAAAACGGTCATATCATCGAAGTCCTTCATCCCTCCACGGCTGTTAAAATAGTTACGAAATTATGATTATCATTACCAATATTGCAAAGAATCATACACATCTTGGGGTTCTTGTTCGAAACATGTTCCATTCTTCGTTACTCTCATGTCATTCCCGTCGGTTTTAGTGATTTCCCCATTCGGCTCAACCATGAAAATGACCATCCTCTGACATAGGCGATTTTACTGCTCATTCACTACTTCTAAATCTGTCAACCGTTACCGCCATTCTATTACAAATACTTCATCCATGTGAAGTATCAATAGCAGGGAAAAAAAAAAACAAAAAAAAAAAGCAAAACATTTTTTTGTATCTCCGATCCATCTAAACATGTCCGATTTGTTCCCAAAAAAAAAAAAAAAAAACACTACCGAACGAGCCTCTCATTTTTGAAAGTCTTAAAATGATGAGTGTGTTGTAGTATAGCAAGGGCCGTATGGCGACGGCGGTAACTGCATGACGTCACGACGGGAGGATTGTGCAATTCAATATTTGATTTAAGGCTACAGCTCGTCATTAGCTATATCACTACGACATCAATTTCGATAATCAGCGGTACGGTGTGCGTCGTGACGTCAAAAATTGGGTCGTCCCTTTTCCCTCTGGTATATTGCGGGACTGAGGTATGCTTCATCGTGAAATCATGAATCAGGAAACCTTACGATTTGGTTATTTATTAACACATGTTAAATTTAACGAGTTCTGAAAGTGTTTCTGAACGCTTTGCTAAACGAATGTTTGTCTTCAATCGTGTTCAGCGTTTCAAGACAACAATAGTGTTTAGAAAGTGTTCATCCGAGTTCAAGTCCGATACGCCAGTGACCATTGTGTTATTCAGTAACGCTCAACTCCTTGCTCAAAGGAACGAGTAAAGAACAAACATTATACGTATGTTACCGTCCAATAACATAAGTCAGAAACGGTGTATTTTTTTGTTTAAATATCTAGACTATAAATCACAACACTATATATCCTCAAAGATATTTCATTTAGGAGACTGTACTTTAGCCAATACCTGTCCGAAAAGTGGGTGGCACTTATTCCACTCAACCCAAGCCACGTGCCAGACGTGATCGCAAATATAAAGTTCACGACACAAACGTAGAGGAAATCACTTTTGAATGTGAAATTTCTCACAGATATTACTTTTGGGAGAATCACGACATCTTCCGGCTTCCAATGTGTATTTCGTCCATGAATGACCACCTTGCCTTGAGAGTCGTCTGAACCTTCCTCGAAAACATGTAAACAAATTACTGAAACCCGTATTTCTTAGACTCTTAAAAGCATTTAAAGATTGAAGATATCGTATGTAGCGTGAATCCACGTTACGCCCAGTGAAGTGCCTGTTGTAATAAAAATAAACTAATCCGGTATGTTCACAGGCAAACCCTCAAGGAATTATACAATTTTCTTTTGTGAATAAAGAAGATACGTCTTCCAAATTAGCAAATTAGGGCACAGCAGCAATTATAATACTTCTTGTGGAATGGAGTAGGAGTCAATCAACCCCAAACCAGCTGTTGACCAGTTCTCCTCTCTTCAATAGTAGTGCTGGTTCCCTTGTGACCACACAAAGTTAGTGACATGTATGGATTGTAGTAGCATACTTCAGCTTGTCAATAGTTGCATGCTACTAGTACCAATCCCCAATTCAGTGGCGCCTGCATGGCGTACATATTAGCAGTTTCATTCAGGTTGTGAAACAATATGATACGATACGTGGACAGGAATAACCGAAAGCAAAAGGAGCCAGGCTTATGCAATACGTGTCGAGTGCTAAAAATAAATGACTGTATAGAGGGTTAGAACAATTGAGTTAAACGCACGCTGTGATTGCGAATTCGTCTGGTAGGCCTTTTTTTTTTTTATCTGAGCCAGCTGACGCATTTTACATAAACGTCACTACGTCTCGAGAGAAGGTGAAAAGGGTAAACCACTCGATTGACGCGAAGCGACTGGAGTAATCGACGTCACGTGTTGAGTTAAGCAGTGTATGTCACGAGTCGAATAATCATATGTAAACATAAGGCCTAATATACCCATGACCGTATGTTTGGCGTTTGGAAAGGTGGAAAACAGAAATGGGGCGAAATAGCTAAGCGCATCTCAATTTTAGCAGCTTCGTGTAACCCATATCTTGTCTGAAAATGTGTGTCTAATTCGGTACACCATTTTATTAGTCGACTCAAAGACAGCAAGAATTTCTAGTTCGTTGTTGCTTAAACTGAAATATTGGTAGATTTATGAATTTACTTTTTTGTCTCGCGTCAATTTTTGTTCGGGGGGGGGGGGGGGAGGGGTGTGTGGGTTGGTGGACTCGCTTTCTCCTCTGCCACATACCCAATCGCATTGTGAATAGCACGGCATGTTACAAACGTCACATTACACAGTAGGTCCCGGTAGCGATTTAAATCTTTTTGAAGACCCTTTACAAATTCAGATCATTGCGGTATAGGCCTATTACATGTACCATATAAACAAACCAACCCTCCGTAGACCGTAGCTGACCGAACCCTTCTTATTGGATCGCGCTGAGATCTTGACATCCCTGGCGGACGGGAACCGAAGAGGCGCATATCCTGACACCGCCGTCGTTGAAACACATCACGATCTTATCCGGGAGAAGCGTCCAAGCCGGTGGGCGTCTCCCCGACCCATGGATGGTCTTCTCTACGCCGCCCGTCCTGGCGTTATAGAGAACAACCTCCCACCCCCGGGACGTCACTGGTACCCACAGGACCGCCGCCATGAGGTTTGGATTTTCTACCCAGCAGAGGAGGGTGGGGTGTGGCGTCGGACTTAGCGGTGGGGGCTTTGAAGGTGTGCCTGATGGTCCCAGAGGGGTTGATCATGAGGACGGAAGCGTCCGAGGACTTCCGGACCAGCATGGCGACGTCGTCGTCGATTATATGGCACCTGATCAAGGAGAGGGCGATAGATGAGGAGATGACCTTGACATTGAGTCGAGTGGAGGTCGAGACCACGGTCAGGTCCTTTGATGATCAGTGGTAGAGACGAAAAACTCGTCAGAGAAGCCATACCGGTCGTCGGTCAGGGTGACCGGGTACCAATCGACGCCTGTTATCGTGGCGTTCTTTGGCATTGACTTAGGGCAAACGGTTTTCAGTCCTTGGGCGGGGCACCGACTCTCCGACTCGGGATACTTACTAGAGTTGACATCGATGATGAAGATCTCCTGCCCCACAGCGATTAGGATCTTCTGGTCTGGTTCTGCAGAGGGAGTGTGGAGGGAGAGGTACAGAAGATGCACGTGGCGATGTAGGTTAGCAGGCCTTTAGGGTGAAAAGCCACGTGACATCCGCGGGTTTGTTTTGATATACCTCCCGATACCACACCCTGCGACTTTCGGTCGTCCCTAGCAACGATTAACCGACCCCCAGAGAGGGATAGCACCCGATAGTGCTACTTTGATCGTAGACCAACTCACCGACGCTCCCGTCAGGCGGGGATCAATGAACTCGAAGTGGCTCCCTGGAGGTTGGGCGTCGCTGACTACCTTCTTTGTTCCACGATGACCTGTTTTATGTTGCCGACTATATCCTGCATGCTCTCTCTTCCGAGTGTTTCCGTCTTAGCGCCCTGGAAATTCTTGGAAACTTCTTCCAGTTGGGAGAACTGTCTCTGCATCATTTGGAGATTGACGGTGCTCACTTCGGGGTCGACCGCCAATCCTGTCCGATAATTTCGTTGTATTGTCCCTTCCGTTGTTCGGCGAATGTCAACGCCCGCTCGTGCGCCTCGAGGATCTTTTCTCGGACCTTCTCTGCCTGGCCGATGACCTTGACTGCCTCGACAAGTCCCTGTCCGCGGGTCGCATTTTCCCTCAGCTCAGAAAACAGGGCTCCGAGCCCAAGGAAGGGACTTCAGCTGAGTTCGAATTTCCGATGCCTTCTCCTTGATCGAAACCCATTTGTGTCTCCCGGGGCGGCATTTACTGGCGATGCACCCTTCGCAGATTGAGTCCTCACACTGCTCGCAGGAGGCTATCAGGACCTTTCCGGGATGACGCACGCAGGTCGGTATCTTCCGCTGCTCTTCACCCTTCGGCGGTTCAACTTTTTCGAGGTATGTTGTCTACCAAAGAAAGCTCCTTGGGTATGGAGCGGCGTCTCGGCAGGGCGTGCAGGTGTGCTGCAGGGGGTCCTCGTTTTGGTGGGGGCTTCCCTCCTAGGGTCGGCTGCCAAAGTTTCGACGACCGATCCCAGAGAAAAGTTGTCCCGAAGAGCGTCCATCCACGCTTCATTTCCCGTATGGTGCTCTTCCCGGCAGAGTGGGCAGTTGAAAGACCCCCTACCCACTCGAATCATTTGGACGAGGCATTCCCGACAGAACGAGTGGCCACAGTTTAGGACTTTGGGTCGATTGAAAATTTTCCATACAGATAGTACACTGGATGGTTAATCGACCAAGTTTTGGAATAGACTGTGCACGCCATTGTGAGATAGTGTTTCCCGCTACGCCAAAGAGATTTTTGCTATTCGTATTGGTTCGTACGTTGTTACGTGTTCCTGAAACATTCCACGACACTGAATGTAATAAGGCAACCTGATCAGAAGCGTCATATTTCAACACGATGATCAAAGGTGATCCAGGTTGTAGGTTATGCGTCATATAAGATCCTTTTCACATCCATAGAGTCACACCAACCCACAGTGCCTCAACTACAAGATTGGAGGGTACCCATCCAGGTTATCCCATCAATTCCTTGAACAGAGATCCTGGTCAACTTAATAGGCCTGGTTGACCATTTTAGTAATGCACAGTGTGGCGACGAAGCCTAATCACCAAAATCCCAATATTTATCGGCAAATTATTACGTAACCTAAGTTGCAGAACGTTCCGGAAATAACTGCAAGCGATTCTCCATTGAAACATCCCAATAACGTGACACAATGGGTTTAGTAAATCGAGGGCGACCCGTTCGAATGTTGCTGTCTCTCTCCAACAATGGATCTACTTAGGCTCTCACTGGTGTCGTAATTCGTCACAGTGTCGCCATTTATTCTGGCCCAATTTGCTCCGATTAGAATCCATTCACTCAGTGTGTGTTTCGTGATAGTCTGCTAAGAATCAGCAATACAACTTACTGGATACGGGATCGGATTCTGTCTACTTACTGACATACTACTGAGCACTCTCCGTACGACACAGTGCAATAACAGGGCAGCATGTCGTCACACAGTATATCCGTAAACGGCTGCAGGAAAATCTCACAGGCTTCCCAAGTCTGCTGTGTAGGCCTCAGTTTTGTTCGAGTACCAACACATCTGGGTTGGCAAAAAGAGAACTCTTCCCGAACGATAAGGAAATGTTAGTCAATTACTAAAATACGTTACGCAAAAGTCCACACAGGAAACCATGACATTTCCAATTTAACCGACGCTCAGGATTTCTCAAATGTAATTGCTATACGCGGACACCACTAACGATGAATCAGTACTGGTATATCAGTAAATACACGCTGGTGACTGAAGTACCAACGGGAGCTTGTCGGGGGTTCCCCTTTCGTAAGATAATGGTGGCCGTTATACTTTTAACAGTAAAAACATCACTATATCCGGCACATCGCAGAAACATTAACCAATTCTGATTATTACTCCGATGAATGTGTCAGACCCTAGTCAGCTTCAAATCTTCCTCCTCGACAACCTCTCGCCAAAGATAAAATAAAAATAAAAACGGAGATGGTGGAAGGGGAATTACATTTGAACTTTTCTAGCGCGTTATATGAGGAACCAACCCTCTCAAAGCTCTGAGAGGTCATCAGCCCTGGTCATTTGTGAATTGTGACACATCTTCTCTATAATAGGCCTACGCGCTTCTTGCTGTCCATTCCAGATACACTACTCCACCAGCCACTCCCCATGATATTCCTATATGGGCTATTTCTGTTAAGATATCTCAGTGGTCGTAGCACACCATCCCGATCTCAGTGGTGGGGAGAGAGAGCGATTATAATTGCAGATAATAACTCAGGAATGGAAAAGCAATGCTGATTGGAGGTGGCTAGAGATTGCCAGCCCAATAGGAAGGTTTTACATATTAATAAACGGCACTTACATGTGACCAGTCCCGCCCTCAACTTAATTTGGGAATGGGTTTCGTATACCAAACTTTGTGAAAACAGATTAGCCAAATTAGACAAATTTGACCTCAATATCTCAGAAACCAAAGGTGAACCCATCGCCAATGTTTGGAATCCGACAAATAAAAGAAGACATTAACCGCATGCGAATTGGAAACATGAACCAGCTAGGGATACCTCCAATGACCCCAACTCACATTTACATGATGGCACGGGACTGAGTGGCAGGTCACAGCCAATAGGAAATCGTTCTAAAATCGCTCGAATGAGCGAATTAGACACAATGGGATGTCCGAGTGATTTGAATTGGTCAATTTGCGGAACATTCAGAAATTTCGCAGAAATGATGCGAATAGAACGATCTAACAATCTAAGTCAGTTCATCTACTTGATATCCTGTACCTATGTGCCAAAACAAGTCTCCAAGCTCCCAGCGTGGCGTCCGTAAGCTCGCTAACGAGGCTCATCAATAAGATACAGGACGTAGGCTATTTGGTCGTGGAAGGTACCGGCCATAACTCGCCTTCTCTTCTTCGTCTAGTGCTAAGAAGATGGCAGGGTGTAAACCCATTCCCGCAATCTGCTCCCAGCATGCCATTTACGCTCTCCGGAAAGGGTACTATAGTGAACCCTGGCTCCAACCACTTTCTGGATCGGAGGAGCAGGAGATCATGCCCAACGGAACTCTCACAGCAACCGCCGAGACTATACCCGAAATAACCTCCAGAAGCCATGCACAAATCCCTGCATACAGCGGAAGTAGAAAGAACCCCAAGACTCGTCATCGCACCTGCGAGCATAGCCATCTAGAGAAAAACGTCATGGGAAGGTTAAACGTCCGGATGAATGTCAAATGTTATGCACATAAAGACAGACACAACGCACATTAATACAGTACATATCATCCATACATGACATACATACTACATAATACTACATGGAGGGACCAAAAAAAAAAGGGATTGATGATTTCTCCTGTGGCGCTACGGTAGGGATGTCAAGAGAATGATACATGAGACAGTCCATGGCCTATAAATACGCGATCACGAGCCGCTACGACGCCAATACAAATGAACACGAATCACCACGAATGTGTTCACGCTCCACACGAATTGGGAAAATGCTATTTCGTGCTCATTCGTAGGCGCCTCGTAGTTTAACTTTCGTGAATGTTTTTAAAGGAAGGCTTCACAGAAGGCTTTGCTTGTCAAAGAAGGGTAAAATAAAGAAACTGATTTATACGTTTGCAAGGGTTACAACTGTCCGAGGAACACATTCATAGGGCATATGTAATTCGCCAAGGAATAACTACGCCGAGTCGCGTTCTCTTACCCTGCCACATACCTTTCCCCATAGGTGCAATATTCAGGACGCGGTCACCCGTGAGGGTATTAGGAATAGCTTCCTGACCACATTTTCGAAAACACCTGGCGCTCGATGTACAGCTAAGTTACCCCCACTGCGCGTTGTGCGCAGTTTGACATGCTGCGAGAAAATAATTTCGATTCAGTAATTTACTTTACATTTCGTTGGGTCTCCCTGGAAAACTTAGTGGAAGGTCTTGAAGAGGGAATTTAGCTGATTTTTCAGTGATTTCAGGCTGTTAGGTTGATAACAAGGTATTAATGCACAACACATTTGATGGCTGTAATTTCAGTTTCTTCGTAGATTTTCTCCGAACGGATTTTCTTCAAGAAGAATGCAAAGAACTGAGAGTAGTAAACTAGGATTTTAGGGGATTTATCCGGTGAGGAAATTACTGGAAAAAATTGGGAAACAAGCAGCATCTCGGAAAACTTCCTATGGCTTTCTTGGTTCTTGGTGGAGCGAAACGTTGGTAAGATCAACTCATCTCCGTTTTCTTGTACCAATCTTATTTTTTGTGGCTTACGACTATATTCATTATTCAATGTCGATTTGGATGTGTGTCATTCTACTTGTGTGGTGACGGGTGATGTCTGTCAATTCGAAATTAGGTTTTTCATCTAGGAGTTAAGTCGGTTTACTGAGTTTTCAATTAACAGTAGTCTTCAGTTTACACGGTCCATGTATTCTGTATACTCCGATGGAAGAGGCGGGGGGGGGGCGAGGGATTCAAGCAGACTTGTTTTCCAGAAAAAGAAACATTTTCAGGCGTTGGAAAAAATCGGACACTCGGAATATTCCGGGCAATTGTAGCTGCACTTTGACATTGTCTTTGTAAAAGTATCCTAGTGGCGTGCGCAATGGAAGCAGGGAGGAATGGTGGACGGAGGGGGGGGGGGGGGGGAAGGATTGCTCTCCTTCTTCTGCTCGGAGTCGGGGAAATTCAAATAGTCGGGGGAAATTAGGTCCGAACAGTCTAATATGATGGTTAACATTTTTCCTACCTAGAGATTAAAGCTGGGGTGTCGTCTCACAATACCAATGAAAGACGTCATCAAAGCTGAGTGAACTTCTATTCACGTGATATCGAATCAGCGATCGATATTTGTCGGTTCGAATACGGTATATCGTCACTATGATTAAGTCAATGCAATATTCGTTCCGATGTTCTGTGGGACGATTCTTTTGCAACGGAAACATCCATTATTCAAAGGGTGTAGTGAGACAATTGGCCTTCTAAATAAAGTATATCGAAGCATGGAGTTAGTAGATAACTACTAAGATTTGAGAGAGTGTGATTTAGGGTCAGTGCCAAATTAGTTGTGATGTACATTGGAAATGACTCTGCGGTGATGTTGTCACGGGAAAAACGGCCCCGTCGATTATTCGACGGGGGCCTTCGAGGACGCTTAATCCATCTTTAGAAATCACCTCGAGACACAGAAAAGAAGAAGGCACAAAAACGACCGAGTATCAGGCGATTGATTTCAAGCTTGAATCAAGCGCAGCCATTTATTGAAGTTGGTGTTGTGTGGTCCTTCAAACAGAAAGACCAAAGGTTTGTTGCGAGGCCTCTCGTGAAAGCGATAGAGGATGGGGGGGGTGGGGAAGGGGATCGGAATCTACCCGACTCAGTCGTTGCGCCCTTGTTTTCTCGTCTCGCAACACCTGGCGGAATATCGACATTTCGGCCGTGACGAGATACCGATATAATCAATATGAATGGCACTGAGGAACGATTATTCGTCGTAGTCACGCGAACGCCGCTGTCGTTTGCCCCCCCCCAAAAAAAAAAAAAAAAAAAAAAATCACCGGGCGATATTTCCTTTTTGTACTTAACAGCAAGAGAAAAAAATGTTAAGCGGTTTATGGTCTATGTATTCAAAAACGCGAAACCAAAATGGGCGGTCGTGGTTTTCTGGTCATCAAGAATGGTTCCAACTATGAGAAGAGTTAAAAGGGCAGGCAGGTATTCCGTCTAGTTTTAGGTTGTGGGGATTTGCTACGTTCATTGCAGAACAATTTATTTTGTGGATTTAATTACCAGATTATAAGACACCGGTCGAAAAACGGTTCAAAAGTGAAACGAATGAACTGATGAACATCGATCCTGTTGATTGCGTCAGCTGGTATGCTGCTTGAGTGGCGGCTCTCGACACCGCCGCATCTAGTTACATGGAGGTCAAACAAGAGAAGTCATATCCCCACCATGTTTAATGTTCCGTAATAACGTAAAATTACGTGTCATAACAAGGGTAAATGCATGTGAACAATGATTCGGCATGGGCGGTTTTTGATCACGGGGGGGGGGGGGAGGGCTGATGGGAGACATTTCCCCCCAACATTTTTGGTTTTTGGTGGGGGGGGGACATAATATCCAAATATCCCCCCCACCAATATTTGCGGAATGGTGTGAAAAAAAATCCCTATAATCATATGCCACAGTACGGCCAAAACAAAAAGTCTATCATATTTCTGATTATTGTTTAATTTTCTTTCGTTGAAAAAAGGCCGAAATGAGAAGAAAAAAATAATCAAAAATAGCGCTGCGCGCCGCTGACTTTTCCGTTACAGGTAAATACAGTGGGCCCACGTGGTACAATAACTTTGGCAGTTCTGGCAAATGATTTTTGTCCATACGTGTTCACCTCAAGTAGGTGAAATATAGGTATGGCCACGAGGGAGAATTGGTTTAGACTGATTCATGTTGCCCCCCCCTCTCCACAAAACAATGCCGGAATCCAACTGCCATTTTCTAACACGCAACAGTTTAGTCCACTTCTACCTTTATTGTTCAGATTGGCCTGCCAGCCGAAGGCTGTTTTCGGTCCGCCTGAAATTGTTCAAAGGAGAACATAGTGGTCACTTTGTGTGTGTATGTCTGTCGTTGTCTGTCAGTCTGTCCGTTATGTGCGGTTCGTTATCTCCTAACCGTGGAAAAGCCATCATTGCTGGGACCTTTTGTGGAGGGCGCGGAAGAGTGCCGATGTGCATCCAACTTGTCGTCCCGAAAGACCTGACTAGTTGCATAAATTTGCATATTGAATGAAAAATGGCCGGGAGCTTGTGTTGTACAAGATATTTGATCGGTAGATGCATGGTGCTGTGATGCCGTTCGGGTATAAACAAGACGAAGAGTACACGAATTCATTAGATTCCTGGGCTGATATATGCAATTAAGGAGTCTAAATTGGATAATTTCTGCGATATTTCTGAGTTGTGGTGATTTTGGACGATAATCGTGGAGATGGTTGTAGCTATAGTCCCAAGAATTTTACAGTGGGACGAGGGCACCGAACGGTAACTGTAATGGTACTAATCGCAGTTACCGTAGTCCATTGGCATTTAATTTATGCATATTTTAAAGTTGGTTGAATCTCATGAAACTTGGTGGAGATGGTTCACATGTTTGATCCCGATAATTTAACAACAGTGTAAAGGTCACTTCAGGTCATTTCATGTGAATAATTGCTTTTAAATTACACAATTTTTTGAATTTTGTTAAATGGCCGTAACAATTGGAATGAATGGAGCTAGGGTGTCGTAGAGATTTGTCCTGTAATGTTGGGGTTCAGTAATCAAAACAACATCTATAGCCAAGGTCAAAAGGTAAAAGGTCAAGTTTTAAGAAATGTGCTTATTTTAGGAGTACAGGCCAAAGAAATATATAATCGATTTGGATATGTTATAGTTCTTCTATCTTCTACATAGACGAAACCAAACTCCCGCTTCAATCTGACACCTGGTCTTAAAGTTACAGGGGGCTAAAGGTTGATTTTTAATACCTTTTGGGCGGGATAGATAGGGTTGTGGGGTATCTGATACATAATGACTTTGGGGGCGTGGTGCACCACATCGAGGCAAGCATTTGCATAAAAACCGTCATGTCATCAAAGGTCATCGAGGTCAGAAACTGCCAAATATTAACATTTCTGCAATCATTTTCGTGACTGTGTGGGGTGATTATAACGAAAATTTGGGACAGGCTGAATATGATCAAGGGTCCATTTTTCTAAAAACGTTATGTCATCAAAGGTCATTCAAGGTCATTATGGACCCCCCAAAACTGTCAAATAATAACATTTACGAGAGACTATACGCTACCTTTTTAAGAATGGGTTAGTCTTGGGCACCCTAGCGGACCAGCATGATGCGGAAGGAAATCACTATTATTATAGCTGAATCAATACAAAATGTTTTACCTCATTTTCAAACCCTCAGGCATGTTATTTCCATTATCCTAATAGTATTCCATCTGTGACAGACCCAGGAGAATTTCATCTATTGTCAAAAACTGCGTTTTTACCTTGAGGTTCACTTCAGCCGTCATAACCTCTTCCGGGCCCCTACACTGACCATATAAAGTGTTAAAACACTCAGTATTTTGTTTACTTACTCCCACGCCCCTATTCAAGAATGCATGGGTCAGGGGTTGTTGTAACTGCAGTAGCTCTGGTGTGTGAGAGGGGTGGGGGGGGGGGAGGAGGGGGGGGGGAGAGTAACTCCCTTGTATCACTATATAGTCATAGCTTCAAGCAAGTAGCGCCGCCATGACTCCTGACAGGAAGCCTAATTAGATGGCTTATTCCAGTCTAGACAGGGGAGTGAGGGGGTGGGTGTGTGAACTCCATAGGAGTTGATGGAAGTAGTAGATGTATAATAAAGGGGCTATCTTTGATGAATATAGGATAAACTTAGATTATTATAGAAATAGATTAGGGCTCCGTTTACCATGTTTGGACAATACAGTAATCTGGACGGGAACTTAACTCAGTAATTATGGTTTATATGGGAGGGTATACAGTAGGTAGGATTCAAGGGGTGTAGTTCAATGATGGCAAAATGATGTTGAAAATTTAAGAGGTATTGGGATATTGAAGCTAATGGAATGCCTTGTGATGTTGCATGGTGACTAAAAGAATAAATAAATTAACGTGATCGCGCAACAGGCGAGACACTGGGTGGGCGATCGCTTGTTAATAGAAGATGAAAGCATATGTAACGGAAAAACAACAGGGCAGGGGATCGTGCACATTTGTATGGAAGTTTACGTGATAGACGTAGGCCATACAGGCGCGGGAAGCGGGGAGGAACAATTATAAGTAAGAACATGGGAAATATGGACGAAATATTGAGCGGAAAATAATCTGAAAATGACCAAATTGTCTGCTGACTGGCTCAATGCCTTTCAATCAATGCCCGAAAAATGTACACATGTTTCCATGACAGTGATGTCAAGCAAATTTTCATCTGCGGCAGCTCCAACCCAATTGGAAGGGTCCTCGATGGAATGATCTCTAGCAGGCATGATGAGGAAGGAGACCACGCTGAAGAAATGTTAAGTGATGCATACTGCCATAAGTCGCGGGAAAGGCCGCTCCCTGCAATCTGAGGGGGAGGGGGGGGGGGGGGAAGGGTGGTCTGTTGTAAGAAAATTTCTATGACCCTCACCACAGCATACACCACACACACGGTCATCGTCAACTGTGGTGGCGCGGAATTGTAATGGATACTACGTAGATCAGTCCTTGCAAGGTGTTTCTAGATATAATTTCAGAAATTGATTGTCAATTTTGGGGATGTTGAGTACTGCCCATAATACATGGGAAGTACAGTTTCCGGCAATCGGGGGGATTAGTAAGGCTCAAAATTTCCTTGTACCTAATACGAGACCACTGATGCTGGCCCAAATTGTAAGGAATAAACATCAATTAGTTCCGCAAGAACGGTCCTTGAAATAAACCCAAACTACCTAACCGTACCAACGCAGAAAAAACAACCAACACACCAATATTGCCATTAAACAAGACGTTGCTCACGCCATACAGCGCGGGGAGATGCCGTTTCCTGCAATCTGAGCGGTCGGAAAACGAAATTTCCCTTGTACCCAATGCGTCCACTGATGGTGGCGGGCTCGCCCGAATGTAAGGAATACACATCGATCAGTTCACTTCACAGGAACGTTTCTAGAATATGAATTAGGAAATTATCCACCATCAGTGCCACAATTTGCGGGGGGGGGGGGGGGGTGGTGGAACGTTGCTTACTGCCCATACGGTCAGGGAAATCTCTTGTACCCTACGCGTCAACAACCGACGGTGGCCGAATGTACGAAAAAAACAATGATCAGTTCCTTCAAGAATGTTTCTTGAAATTAAAAGATCAGGAATTTATGACAATTTTAGGGAGGTTGCTTACGCCAATATGATGACCAGAAAGTGCCGTTTCCCGCAAATCTGGGGGGTCTGTAAAAAAAAAAAAAAAAAAAAAAAAAATCTGATACGCTACGTGCCAACATGGTGGAGCGCCGCTTAGAGGTGTTACTCTCTATGTCCCCAATATTAACACAGATGCCGGCTCCTGGATTCAGACATAATGATCAAATACAAAGCTTTAAATTATTTCAGATACTACCCTGGTGGGAGGACCAGAAGTAAGGTAACTTTTCGAGTCGACCGAGAAGATTCAAAGGAAGGCGACGAGAAGGATAGAAAGAAGGCCTCCATGCAAACGGTTATTAATTATACGATGAGAGGAGAAAAACATAGGAAGGTTCATGGTTCAATTTCGGTAATACAAACAAGTGGCGCTTGAACTTTCGTCGAAAACAGTTAATGTGGTGTATTTTTGAATCGCGGACTAGATATTCCAAGGTGAACATCAGTATTCCGTATACGGTATCGTTTTGTAGTGTCCGGGGATATGGGGAGGTTACAATCCGGTTTCGGGTTATAAAACTATGAAATTTCTGAACCCCCTGCAAGCTCCTGTGGGAATTTGTGACATCATAGACCTCAGGTGTATGTGCATATATTTCCAACGTCAAGACGCTTCCAGTGACTTCAGAGGGTCTGGGCGGAGAGATCACGCCCCTCCCACATACTGGAACATGTAATGCTCTATGGTAGTAGAGCGCCCATCTTTAACTCGGGTGACGGGCTTCGAATCATATAGTCTAGTAGTATGAAAGTCTGGAAGCCTGGTCGATCAAGTTGAAATTGACGCGTGTGAATTACTTGTCTATTGGGAGGACAATTTTGTGAAGAAAGACGAATATAAGGAATGCTTGGTACAATTAAGCTGAGAGGAGTGGCATGGTCTAGAGGGGAAAACTGTTGTTGGTGTTGATATCGCAAGTTTCCTGGTACAAAATACAGTACCTGTGGGCTCGTTTATACTTAATATATGATGCTGGGACAGTCAAGAATCACTAGGTTCGACCGCCGTCCATACCACTATGTTATTGTTTACTATTGTTTTGCAGTTTTGGGCGCAGTAGACACGCCCATCTATTCCAAGAGCGACGATTACCAAATCCAGGAACTATTGGATCAAGTGGGAGAACACTTCCTCCTTCGCGGCAAAAAGGAAGAACCATATAGGTACGTTTAGGCATTCACACCCATGTTAGCCACTACCGACACCCGTTTACCACTATATTTGATAATTATGGAGGGATATTCTAAAATGCGCTGCATTTGCCTATTATGCGACCACGCAGTACCTAAAAAATTAGTCACACTGCCGTTGTAGGCATCGGAGATGGCTGGGGGGGGGGGGTGATTGATTGTGTGAAAGTCCCCAAGGTGAACTTGGAATAAGAGTGAAACATGGATACAAAAATCAAATGAATGGATACAGTCTAAAACGAATGGATATAAGCTTAGATCGATGAATGCATACGATAAAAAATGTAACTACTAAGAATGGATGAAAACTTCTGAGATGAATAGATGCACTGAAATACATGGTTATATAAAATAGATGGATGGACAAAAGCTAAGTAAATGGATATGAATGCATACTATAGATACATACTAAGATGAATGAAGACTAAAATTAATGGATGAATGAAGAAGAATGAATGCATACTATAGATACATACTAAGATGAATGAAGACTAAAATTAATGGATGAATGAAGAAGAATGAATGCATACTATAGATACATACTAAGATGAATGAAGACTAAAATTAATGGATGAATGAAGAAGAATGAATGCATACTATAGATACATACTAAGATGAATGAAGACTAAAATTAATGGATGAATGAAGAAGAATGAATGCATACTATAGATACATACTAAGATGAATGAAGACTAAAATTAATGGATGAATGAAGAAGAATGAATGCATACTATAGATACATACTAAGATGAATGAAGACTAAAATTAATGGATGAATGAAGAAGAATGAATGCATACTATAGATACATACTAAGATGAATGAAGACTAAAATTAATGGATGAATGAAGAAGAATGAATGCATACTATAGATACATACTAAGATGAATGAAGACTAAAATTAATGGATGAATGAAGAAGAATGAATGCATACTATAGATACATACTAAGATGAATGAAGACTAAAATTAATGGATGAATGAAGAAGAATGAATGCATACTATAGATACATACTAAGATGAATGAAGACTAAAATTAATGGATGAATGAAGAAGAATGAATGCATACTATAGATACATACTAAGATGAATGAAGACTAAAATTAATGGATGAATGAAGAAAGAATGAATGCATACTAAGAATGAAGAAGATGATTGAAAATAGACTGAAATAAAAGTGTATGATACACAATGAGATGAATGAATACGAACTTGAACTTGAGATGAATGAATAAATGAGCGGATACTTACCGAAATCAATGAATACATACTAAAGGTAATTGATGCATAATAAGATAAATAAATGATCAGGAGCATACCAAGACAAGATGTATAGTGAAATACATCAGCCTGTCAGCATGTCAGCATGGGTCTTCACATGTGTTCATTTGTATATAGCACATCAAATACGTTTGGAAGAATACGGGGTACTTTATCGCTCCGAGGGCGTCTCTTCCCAATACGTATAGTATCGACTGAGCGCTGATCAAGGTGGATATTAATACTGATTAGGCTGAGTTAAGTTTGCCCTTGGCCCTCAGTTTGTAAATATATTTCCATGACAGGGCAATGATTCGCTTCACGGCGGTTGTCTTAGAAGGATACCAGAAGGTGTTGTGTTAGGGCCAACAATATCCGAATAGTAACGAGCTGGGTGCTCAGTAGTCTGTCAACAGTATGAGCGATGAGTGCAAGGGGTTTGGTCATGGCTAATATTTTTTTGGTGTGTAAGAATATTTATATAAATATATATCCACTCATAGGCGTTAAGTGTTGTCACCGGATCATACACCTGGCAGAGTGGTAAAGTCGGAAGAATGGCAGAGTGGGATTAGTGACGCTTTGCAATCAATCATTCCGTGTGCGAGTTCCAGCAGTCACAGACGTTTTTCCTGTATATGGCTGTACTTGCAGTTACGATGGGCGATGGGTGTAGGGTCGGTGGTAACGTACTCCTGCATCGATATCCTCTGAGCAATTGCAAGAGGAGAGAATGGCGTTTATCGCCATTTCATCCACAATCAATACAGCCATGGTTCCATGATGAGCCTTACTGACTTCCGGAACGGGTAGAATAAATGAAAAAGGTTTTCCCGATGATCTATATCGTAGGGACAGTAATGATGTTATTTTCAGCTGGTCTCGAAACCGATTCGAGAACGGGACCTCATTATTTACAGAACAAATGGACAAGTTTTTATAATAAATAATTTATAAGGCTAATCTACACTGAATAGGTTGGATTATCGAACCAATTGCAAAGATTTACAACGAATATGACAAGGAATTTAACCTCGACCCGCAGCTTCGTGGAAATTAGGGACGCGGCCAGGATACCATCACGTGACCATGTTGTGTCACCATAGGGACACCAGATAACGTTACATATACTTTTTCGTCGAGTGGTCAGTGACACAGTCAATCATGATTTATACTGGGTTTAGCGCGCTCCAGATCTTCAACGGGTGATGACGTCCAAAGGTGCAGATTACATCGAAGCACACGTGACGGGCACGAATATGGACAATAGAAGTGACATTATAGAAAGTATTAGTTATTTCTTAACTTCTGCATAGTACTGTAATTACAGTAGGGGCAATGTCTATATGAGGCTGGTTCCTAGGGGCCGAATGGCGGGACAGTACTGAGATGCCAGAATGTCATAGCTAGGGAGCGATAAACACTGCGTGGCAAGGTGACTGGGGCTCGGAATATCCCAGGGGATTGAAGCTGGATCTTTCACCCAACCTTCGAGCCTGAGTGTCGGGTGAATTAGGGGTTTCGCGTATTATGTAGCCCCCATCTCTCCGCTGCCCTCGCCCACCTCCCCACTATGATAACTTAAGATGTTAGCGCGAGTACTATCCACGCTGAACCTGAACGATGTATCCAATTGATCCGAAAACTGATAAACATGTCACCATAGGAAAATCGCGGATGGGGGTCCAATGTGAGCGTCGCCACGTGAAGGGCCCGCTGACTTTCATACTGGGTGCGAAAATCTGTACGGATCTCAGCGACACTTCAGTGGATGTTGACTCCATTCATCCCAATTAAAGTGGAGGTCGTTTGGGTCATTCAGGCCAAATTCGAACTCCTCGGATTGAGGTTATTAAAGGTGATTAAATTTATTTCAACCACCGCACTGGAAAGAAGCAGGTGGACATTGAAAACAAATATATGCAAAACAACATAACGAACGAATAGTGAATGCACATAATATTGGAAATGATTGAAAAAAGTAACATTGTTTTGCGAAGAGCTACCAGAGCTTGTTGGATGCAAACCTGAAAATACGTGGATAAAATAGTACAACAACCAAAACGAATTCCCACCCCCCACCTCCAACCACAAAATAGCGACAAGTGAGAAGATTCTTCAAAATACAATTAGTCCTCTTGTCATGTCAGCAATTGTAAATAATTTGTTTGGTTCCTTTAATATTAGGAGAGTCGGGCAAAATTGACCACTGCTAATATCTTGTGAAAATTCACCAATTATATGCCCGATAGTAGTCGTTATTTTTGCCGAAATTGTCGATCTTAGAATCTTTGGGAGAAACCCTCCTACCAGTCATCCAATGATGACATCGTACGCTTAAGGCAGGGAAGCCGGGAGTCGTACAGGCAATATATGGCAAGCCAAATGTGCAAAATCGATAAACCGTGTTTTTTGCCGATAAAACCGAGTTTATCGGTCGATAAACTAGGTTCTTCGCGATAAACAGGGTTTTTCAGGGATAAACTCGGTTTATCAAGAAAAGTCTTAGGTTACTTCGATGAACTCTGTCCATCACAAAAGAGCAGGTTTTTTAGGCGATAAACTCTGTTTATCGCCCGAAAAGCTTTGTTTCTAGATAAACTATGTTTTTCGAATCGAAAAGCAGGGGTTTTAGGTTTGAAAGCAGAGTTTATCGAGCGAAAAGCAGGGTTTCCGAAACCCTGTTATTGACCGATAAACTCTGTTTATCAGTTAATAAACCCTGTTTATCGCCGATTAACTCTGTTTATCGAGCGATAAACACATGGTTAGCAACTCGAAAATGTTAGTTTATTGAGAAACCCTGATAATCGGTCGAAAAGCAAGCAATTTTAAGGACTATAACACCGAGTTATCGGCGAGAACACGGGTCCATCGAATTATTGCACATCTGGCTTGTCATACACGCATTCAATCGCAACAAATATTCCAAAGTACCGTAATATTTAATGAATTGAGTTACAATTGAGATGGGAGGGGGGGGGGGTCGAACTGGTCTTGATCTCACCTCACATTATGGATACTTCATTTTCATTTCAGTCTGTCCAGACGGGTGGCAACCATTTTACCAGAACCAGGACTCATGCTATAAGTTCATCACGCCACCCTGACGTACGATGAAGGCCCTGACGGGCCAAAAAAGGGCCCTGTAAGAAGACGAGGGCGCCTTTCCTCACTTCATCCTCATACCACAGAAGAAACGACTTTATTGCCACTACAGTCAGTAAAGGCCAAAGGTCGTGGATTGGTGTGCGTCCTGATCTTTGCATAGAAGGTACGTAAGAGCAACAATGTAAAAGATAACGACATTGGACCTGAAAGTTGATTTAGGTACATCGCTACAATATTCACATTGCATAGTTGTTTGAGCCTCACAACTATACGAATAGGCCTACACATAAAACGTATAATGACCGAATTAACTCAGGGATCAGAACTATATCCACCAGGGCCTAAGCTGTGTTACTCTAAATGTGAACCAAATTAAAAAACTACAGTCGACCTTTATGTATACTCAATCACTACTCCAGCTTTTTCAACTCCTTGTTCTCTTCGTTGTTATATACATATCAGGCGATTACATAAGATATTGTGAACAAACGAGGTCGACCGACACTAACTGAAAGAAGGCGCCTAGGCCTACGAGAACATCCTTGGTTTTTCTCTCCATTAAACCGAAGGACAAATTGACACTTTCCGGGAATTAAAATTGGTTGGCGCGAAGTGTACAACACTAGTACAGGTCAATAAGGTCAGCAGAGGTCAAAGCATAGAAGTAATGTGAGCGTGAGACCTGTTCAACGGACTCCGGGGTAATGAGGGGAGCTCATACTCGGCATGAATGATTGTCAGGTGGAGTAGATGATTCCTTCTCGTTTTGAATTCAGGTCCAAGATTACCAACGGTCATGGAGGGTTGCCATGTGGAGTTGACGATTCCTATCGGTTCGGGGTTAGGTCCAAGGTCCCCTAAGGTCAACAGAGGTCAAAATATAAAAGTATATGTGAAAATGATTAATGAGGGGAGCTCATACTCGGCACGGATGATTGCTATGTTGGAATACATGATCCCTATTGATTTTGGATCGGGCCCAAGGTCACCTAAGGTCAAAAGAAGTCAAACATTCCGAAGAAGCTAGTGAGGTTTGATAAACTATGACGAAATGAGGGGTAATCTCAAACTAGGCACCAATGCTTGCCATGTGGGTGGATGATTCCTATTGTTTTGGGGCCAGGTCCATGGTCACAAAGGTCAACAGGTCAAAGTCTGAAAGCTTGTGAGCAGGAAAGGTTGCCATGTAGGTTGATTGATTCCTGGGTTCGAGGGTTGTTATAGGTCCAAGGTCACCTGAGGTCGACAGTGGTCGGAGTATGAAAAAAACTGTAATTCTAGTTTTTATTTGGGAGGGAGGGTGGGGGCGGCCAGGTCAAAGTCACTAAAGTCACAGAGGTCGAACAATTTTTGTGGCCCTAGCTTGTTGCAAACGAGATGATGTCGAGAGCTCATATTTGGTACGAAGGGCTGCGATGTGGAATGGGTGATCTCTATCGTTTGGGGGTTAGGTTGAAGGTCACCTAAGCCACATTCTCATTAAAGTGGCATGAACTAAGAAAAATTCCATTCGCTTAGTGGTGCAGCAAGGAATCACCGAGCCTTGGGTTCTTCTTAATTCTCCTGAAAGTGCGAATGTGGACGAAGGATGGATTAATTGTGTGGCATGCATTCCACATATTTAACTATTCTTTCCTAACCCACCTCTCGTGTCCCCTCTCTCAACAGATGAGTGGAGGTGGGTTACGGCGAGGAGTGGGTGTTCACCAACTGGCGAAGGGGGAGCCCAACCAGATTGGCCCAAGGAAAGGAGCCTGCCTCGAAATAAACTATATGAAACCGGGCATTTGGAAAAACACTTTTGCAACAGGCATAAGAGCGCCGTCTGTAAATGGAGCTCGTCTTGATTCGAAGGTCAACACTGGCGGGAACGGATTATATCTGTCGGAAATACTAGAATGCATCTGTATCTACAACCAATATGTGTCAGCAAATATGCAGTTGAGGTCACCGCTGTTTTAAATAAGGTCGCGACGTTTGTTATCACAGTGAACACCTTTGTGATTAACTAAACCATAGTTTCGTGTTGAGAAGATTGTGTCCATATTCCATAAACGCAATGCGTCATACACAAAGGCCAATGGACATGTGCAGGCGGGTAAACCGCCGACGTGTTATCCCCGCACAAATGGCCTTCGTGGACCTCTTTTGAAGGAGGCACATTAAATTAATTTTCAAAAGTCTATATGACCTCTGTAACTTTGAAATGCCCTGCCTGTTGTTCAGGACCAACTGGTCCAAGTTTCGTTCAAATCCGACAAAGTTAGAGAAATCACGAATACAACGCAAATTTTACCTCCTGGGACCTTGAAATCACCGTCATGCTTTTGGAACCAACTTTTGTCCCCACTCACCAAGTTGCATGTAAGTCGGGACTATAAATCTGTATATCGTTTGTAAAACCTGCAGGAATAGAGGGCAGCAGACATGCAGCGATGCCCACTTTCAAAATCATCAAGATTTTACTTGGGCAGACATATGTACCAGATTGTCAGATCGAATGGAATGATGATTGAAGCGTTGAAGAGTTAAAGTTTCCGAAGGCGGTGTTGGCGGCGGCTACACCCCCAAAACCATAATATCGAGTCATCGATATACTCGTCTCGTTCCCTTGCGTATCCACAGTGATGAATTACTCAGCCAAATCGTCTTTTCACATTGTTTATTTCGCTTCATATTGTACAGCTGTAAAGCCACTAACCACGTCATGTTTTAGTATATTTTTATGAATATCCAGCGTTGTCACGGCAAACCGTTCATTCATTCACCACCCGCCTTAATTGAATTTCGTTCCGTAAGTTCACTGCATGGTGTTGCCATATTGTACTCTCATTGGCGCAAACATACAAATGTACAACAGTGATCGTTAAACCTCTTCCTGAGTTCACCCAGGACAGAAAAAGTCTGAAATCAAATTAAATCTGATCTCTCACATTCCTGTGTAATCGAGGTCATAGTTTTTGTATTTGAGGCCAAGACTCTCAAAATTAGGGTCAACACCTCTGCGGACCTTCACTTCTGCATTTTATCAATCATGTTGATCAGTTTTGTAATTTAAGACCTTATTGGCAGTGGAGGTTAACTCTCTTGTAATTGAGGTCACCGTTTTTGTAACTGCAGGTCTCCCCACTTTTTGCAATGAGGCCACCTTTCCAACAGCTGCCGCACAATCATCACCACTTTGCAGTAGACATGTGTAATTTAAATGTTGACTGCCTATCTTTAAAAGGCGATGACCGTCATTTACAAAAGAAGGTGAAAACGATACAAGAGAGGTGACCACTACAAAATGGTTGCATTACTTATATACAGAAGCGATTACACCGATCAGAACATAAAGCAGCGCATTATCAAGTTCATATTCTATGCCACGAAGTTTGCCTTCCGTGCTGTAATATACTTGTCACAATAGTGAAAAGAATATACGGTTTAACCGAGTGGCTGGCACAGATGGTAGAGCTCCGGCCTTCCACCCGGTAGACTGGGTACGAATCCCGGTCGGGTCATACCAAAAACTTTGAAGATTACCTGTTGCCGGTCCTCGCTGGACGCTCACTCGCTCAGCACAAGGGTTTAGAGCAGGGACAAACGAGGGGTAGGCAATTTGAAAGTTACCGTCTGCCACCCCCACATTAAGATACCGCCAAAGAGGCATTGCCTTATCCGTGTACCTGGTGAGGTAGTCGCAGCCGACAATCCGTGCAGTATCCAGGTCTGTTCCTTGCCTGGGCATTGAAGGTTCGATACCTCTGCTCGCAAAAGATGATACAAAAAAAAAAAGCTGGCGTGTGCATGTGACGCTCCTTGTGAACACGATATGTGGAGAGCGCGAACGTCAATCAGGTTGTAATTAGGTGAGGAGAACCCTATTGTTTCTGGTATCAGTTCTAGGTCGAGAATGCTCCTAAACGGAAAATTTGTGTGCACGTTATCGGGAGATTACGGGCACCATTCACTTCAGTGACCTGTAGGTTACAAATATACAGAGGAAGAACCCTGTTTGTTTGTGATCATTGGTTCATGTTCATTCCAGGTCAGAATTGGCGGAACCAAAAACATTGTGAGCACGATCTCAAGAAATTGCTAGCTTTGATCACCTTCATAATAAGATCAAGGTCCGGGTTGTATCAAGTAGCGCCTCTTCACACTAGCGACTTAATCGTCCGGTCATTGGTTACCTGATGACGACCTTGCCTGCACCACTCAGAATGCGCGTTCGCTGACGCCCTACTACATCCCTGGCAGCCAATTGCAGCGGCGTCTAGGTTTGTTACCTCGCAGGTACTCATTTTTACACGTGGGTAGCATGAATCATTCTTGGAGACTGTATTGTAAGAATGTGGAAACGTCTCGGGCCGCGCCAATGGGTTCCAAACTTGGCATCTCTTGCGATCTCAGTCCGGAGCTCCACCGAATGAGCTAATCTGCCTCACCAAGTAGGCATGTAGGATGCAAATATGAAGAGAAGAACCCTATGGTATGATTTCAAAATATGCATGTGGGTTGCAGTCATGGAGAGAAAGCACCTTCTTGATTCTGGTGTCATTTGACGGTCTGGAGAGCCAAAGATGAAAATACCTCATAAGTATGATATTAAGAGATAACAAAACTCAAACACTTTGGGGTAGCCTGTTGGTTACCGATATGGAGATGTAGATTCATAATGTATTTATGAAAGCTACAAATGAGCTGCAAATGAGCTTCAAACAATCATAGTGTGGCGGTTAATATAGTTCCCAACCACCACAACTTTTTTATAGCACCACAACACTAAATATAGGGAATAGTAACTGACTACAAATCTCTCCAGCCTTTCAGGACCGATATGAATAATTGTACTTTTGAATCCTGAAACTATGACCCGTATTAATGAAAATACTTCACCCCTGTTTTTTAAAGCTTCTTCTTAAAGATCCTGTTGTCAATAGTTTGAAATTGGATGAGCCCAGTCCGTGGAAAGCTCTTGGACAACTGACGAAGAATATGATTTTAAATCCCCCCAAAAACCATCATTCACTCCAAATGTACCGCTGAGAAGGCCCTCATCTAAGTATTGCTTCTGCCATCCAGGGCTAAAGGGGGACCTTGAGTAGGTTGAGTACAATTGGGGCTGCTGCCACTGTACTCCGGATGTCAACTGTACTCACTTTACTCACTGCTGTCCAATGGTACTCCTGCTGCCGACTGTACTCACTACTATCCGGTGCCTACTGGTTCGTAGTGACGAGGGTTAAACTGAATAAAACAGTGAGTATACCAGTTCCCAGAAATCGCTATTGTTTATTGAAGAGAAACGCTTCTGCAGGTTTAACAAAACTAACCAAATCTCATACTTACAAAAACGCACAATGATCATTTCAATATTTTCCTTATACTTGTAGCTCTTTTTTTTTCGCAACCAGGCTTCTTCCATTCGAGCATTGGTTTCTATTATCATTCCCATGTAGCTTGGGTCTTCTATCTCACAACTAATCGGCAGTTTAATGCTGCAACTAATTTTTAGCCCCATAAATGACAAGTAGGGGAAAGACTGAAACTCTTTTGAATTTTCAAAGAGATTATTGAACACCTACACATGAAGACAAGCAACAATAACCTAAGAATCCTGGCTACAAAACAAAAACATAGCAATTTCAGAAGCATTTTAACCAGGTTGTCTTCCTATAAGTCTATCAACAAAGTTGAACATGAATGAAAATATGACCTTTTTCTTCTTCTTTTTCAGTTCATTTCTGGATGATGCTCCACATATTCAACATAGGTATGCAAGATGCAGAAGGAGGTTATATGAAGTGGTTATCGGATACGACCCATGTTTGGAATAAATAGACCTAAACCTTTTTCTCTTTTTGAAAATCTTCGAAAATGGGCTGCTATTACAAGAAAGTGCTTCACCCTGCAGGCAGTTGTAGTAGATGATTCGCTGGGACTCAGACTCGTGTGGCTGATGCACTAGAATTTTAGCCACCAAGTCAAAGTCGCTGTCTAGTTCCCTGGGAGCCACACGGTCGGTTCAATTTGAAAATAGTGTTAAAACACTGGGTTAAAACGATATGTCACAAGGACATGAGGATCTTTGTTGATTTAACCTGCGCCAGACCAACGTAACTTAAGCAAGTGGCTTCCTATCATTAAATGGTCAGACATCAAAAAGTCTGCCCCACACTGATATGGAGGAATTTGCCTGACCACCTGGATTTCAACAGCTGTGGGTAGGCTCCCAGCTCCGTGTGACGCCAAGGTGGATGGGATGCCCACAGGACCGTAGCCACCAACTCGCGGCAGCCTTGCAAACTTTCCACTGCAGGTTTGGGACGAGTTCAAAATGGAATCCAACAACATCCTGTGGTTTTGTGACTGCAAATATATCCTTCGGTCGTTCAATTGGCAGAGATGGGGACAAGTTGAATTGGGAACTGGAGGCTGAAAACTGCTGGTGACCTGTTCATGAGTGACTTGCTTCTATTGAGTGTGTACAGTTGACTGCCTGAAATGACTTGCACCATGATTTGAGTCAAGTGACTTGACTTGAAACAGTTTTGGTGACTTGCCCCCACCTCCACAATTGGGAACTACAGAAAGGGCTGATTGGAAGAGTTACTATTCTCGTACTAGCATGGTCCAACTTTCTTCGATGATTTCCACAAGCAGAACTGAAACACAGTGTGAGACAGGCTTACGTACGAAGTAACCTGAGGCGACCCCCCCCCCCCCCCCTCGAAAAAAGGAGTTTTAACACACTGAGTTTTGGGTGGGTTGGTCACAATTGTCTCTTTCCATCTGAGGTTTGGCCTATGGGTATGATTGACCTAGTCTAACAGAAAAGGTTGCGAGGTGATTTCATAATGAACTCTGATAAACATTACCATATTCCATCATAATGGGCCTTTTCCCCTTTTTTCCGCTGAACAGTCTGAAGGTTGTGTACTGACAAAAGCACAGTAGGAGTTAAGAATACTTGGTCTTCTTCAAACTGATCTAGGTCTTCCTTGATTGGACACCCTAAAATATTGAGCGCTAATTAACACTCAATTGAATTCTGCTATGTTTGCATGCATTTTCTGATCCATTTGTTTTGAACATACCCATGACATATGCATGTCATATACGTTTACTATGATTCTGTGAACTTCCTGCTCTGAGCAACGTGTGTGCTGGTGGGTGTTTACATTCCCACAATGCACTTAGGTTGGAAATGCAGTATCCCCGTTTTTCTAACGTAACGCATGGGCCTTTCATTCTAGTCACCTATTCAACGGAAGATATTTACCATCCTGAACCACCTTCACAGCACAATCCAGCTCCTCAAAATAATTACAAGAGAATCAATCACAACTTGGAGGCCTCACCACTACAAAGTGCAATGGAAGGAATTACTGTGTTCCGCTGGACCCTGATTGAATAACCACATGGTTAGTATGTGGTGTGCAGTACATATGATGTGTGGTTGATCTGAATATTCAGCAGATGAATGTGCAACCTCACACCGCTGCAGTTGCAGAAGTGAGCTGGGAAGGATTCTCTGAAATTGGTAGGAGGTACAGGCAACCTTTTCCAATCTGGAAGAGGGGGGGGGGGTGGGAAGAGGGGGGTGGGAAGAGGGGGGTGGGAAGAGGGGGGTGGCGGATGCCCAGTCAGGGTCTTCTTGAGGGCCAAAATGAAGTAAATTGCTTGATGATACGACAGGAGGTAAGTCTTGTAAAGCACTCAGGACGGTCAGGAGAATCATTCTTGGAGGCTAGTAAGTCTAGGCAAATGCCAGAGGAGGTGGGGGGGGGGGGGGAGGGTAGCTTCCCATGCCTAGTCTATAGAATAACTTTCCAAAACAAACATTGAAGGTGGGTAATGCCACTTCAATACTGATGATTTCTCATGAAGGAAATGAGATCTGGGGTCGACGGTGGCCTTAATCGACCTGCATGCTGTCATCCTCGGGATCCTGTCCTTGTTGTCGTCTTGGTCTCAGTCTTTCTTCTAGCGGTGCCCCAGTCCTTCTGGAAGAGGCCATGCAGGCCTTACTGAAGGCCTCCCAAATTGACAGAATTAGAGCAGTATCACAGAGTCGGCTTTACACAGATAAAGTTAGTTAAGATAAGTTAGATTCAGGACACAGCCACGTTATTTTAATACACTGTTCGTTTCCTAGACCACCTGACAGATGTTATAAGGAATGAAAAAATCAAACAAAACAACACATACATCAGAAAACAATTATAGTGGAATCATGTCTATAAATTCCCCCACTTTTTCTATGGAGAACCATCAATTTCTATCTGATCCTAACCTTTCCAATATGATGTCACCTAAGGAAAAAAAAGCCTTTGTGGTTAGAACCCTTCCATTTGGACTAGGATAGGACCCTGGCTTATAATGAGCAAGTTGCTTGATGCCACACAAGCGTTAGCACCAATTATTCAACAGGGAAGTTGAGAGGTTCCCCATCTTTAGTCATCACATGGAGAAGCTGAAAGCCACTATTGACTATGTCTTTAAAATATCTTCAGGAAATCATTCTCCAGTCACAGATGGAATTAGTGATCAAGAGGGAATTAGTTGCGGTAAACCATTTGAAATATGCAGTGTTGAGAGGAAAGGGCTTGCCTACTGTATCCTCCTCAGTCACCTCTATGAACATATCCGTTGTGGTAACCATGTATAATGTACAGTGGTAGAGAGGATGGGTGGCTTGCCTACTGTTTCTTCTCCGGCAGTCACCTCCATATGACGGAATCAGTGTTGGTAACCATTACAAGGCGATCGCCCCCCAGGTCGGCCTGTGCGCGATTCAGTGTTTCCATATGATAGTCACCATGCAAAACAGTTACAAGAATTTAAGTGTGCTTCAAAAAGATTTGGTATAGGCAGTTAACACCCTACCTAATCAGTGATCAATTCAATCGTAAGGGACTGATTAGGACAATGTCTACTGGAAGATGGAAGCAAAGGGGTTTAAATAAGTTTTGTGGAAATTTGACCAAGATCGCCTAAATTATGCAAATTAGACACAATAGTCAACTTCCTATTGACCCGCATTTGGCTCATTTCACATCTCTCAGGACCACACTCTAATACAGGGAATGCAACAAACTGAACATATGCACTGACTGGAAACAATTTATACACACTGAAAACCCCCAGTGACTCGAAGTCAATGTTAGGTTAAAACAGTGTGGGGGAATAAACTAAGGTAGACTCACCAATCAAGGCTTTCAGGAAAATCCCCCAAACCAACTTTGAATTGAAAATTTGGGAAACACCATGCAAAAGACGACACATTGAATGACCTACAGTTCCTCCACCCTAGTGAATAATACAATTTTTATAGTGAATAATCACAAGAGTGCTCCATTCACAGGAATGAGTGGTGGATGGAATGAAAAAAATCTGACGAACTTTCGAGCAGGAATTATTTTGCATAAATTATGCACATTAGACGACCTCATTACCATATTGACTCTGCTGAAAATCTAGTCAGTACATCTACTTCATCTCCCACATCTATGTGCCAAACCAAGTGTCAAATAGCACCTACGGTTCCATCTGTAATCTGCTAACGAGCCTGAACAATTGATTACCTAAAATAAGCTAATTACCTTACTTAATCGACACCGCCTGTGGCAGTAGACCGCAACCAGGGCCTTAGCCAGAGGGGCGTCTCAACGTATTGAGAGGGCCAGGACCTGATGGGGACGGCCGGTTTTCTGTGAGGAGGGCCTTGAGACGGCCACTAGTTTTTTTTTTTTTTTAGTTTTTTGTGGGTGGTGGTTCAAACGATTTCACTCCTCAGTCCAGCAATTACATGTGGCAGTGTGAAGTGCCAGTGGGCATAATTGACATGCAAGTTGCCTTTCTTGACTCACCAAAACTCTGACGTCTTTCGGTCTCGATCCGCGCTCCGCACTGGTGCCCACGATCTCAATGTCATTTGTGCTATAGTGAATTTCAATCGTTCACAAGTGAGAACTCTATTTCGAATTCCCTGGCTAAGGCCCCTGCTGCCAACTTAATATATCCCAACTTTGCTAATAACCATTTCTATTTTTTTTGCCCGGTAACAAATCCTAAAATAAGGCACATTTATTCAGACTCAACACCTTTAACCACATGACCACGCCGACAGAGGTCAATTGCTGTCAGAGGTCACACACATGCGGTCAACAATTTATATCACAATGGTTAACCTTCCCGCCTTCCAGACTATTCAAATCTCCTATTCGGCCAGAAACAGTTTTTGACCCTTATGACCTTGAATGACCCCAATTCATTGACATGATCAGTTTTTAATAAAATGGTAACTCTCCAGTGACAACAATCCACCTCCTAAGACAGTTTGCATTCTGATAACACCTCCCATGCTATTCCTAAAGGTATTAAAATTAGTTTTTTGACCCCTACGTGACTTTAATGACCTCATTACAGCGCGGTTTTTATAAAAATTGTTACTCGTCCATGTGTGCATCCACTTCCAGAAGCATATTGCAATTGCAATGAACCCCGCTAATTTATTAGCAAGAAAAAAGCTATTAAATTACACTTTGACCCTTGTAAACTACCAAGTATTGTCCGATCGAAGAGGGAGTTGGTCTCCTCCATAAAGCCCACAGTTCTATCACTAATCCAAAAATAACCAGGTTTTTTTTTTTTTTGCCCGTAACGCCTTAAAATAAGCACATTAATTCAGACTCAACCTTTAAAAGCATGACCACCCGACAGAAAAAGGTTAATTGAGGTCAGAGGTCACACACATGCAGGTCAACAATTATATTCAAATGGTGAACCTTCCAGCTTCACAGATATTCAAATCTCCGATTACGGCCAGGAAAACAGTTTGACCCCTTAGTGACTGAATGACCTTCATTGACATGAACAACAGTTTTTATAAAATTGTAACGCTTCATGTGATACATCAAGTCCTATGAGCATTTTGCATTATGATAAACACGGCCCAGTGCTATTGCCTAAAAGGTATTAAAATCGTTTTGACCCCTACGTGACTTTAATGACCTTCAATACATGGCGGTTTTAAAAAATTGTACTTCTCCATGTGATGCATCCACTCCTAGAAGCATTTGGCATTGCAATGAAAACACGGACTATGTATTGCGAGAAGAAAAAAGCTATTAAATTAACTTGCCCCTGTAACTACCAAAGTAAATGTCCGATCGAAGGGGAGTGGGTTCCTCCAAAACACACCCAAAAAAAACAAGGTCTATCATATATCAAAAAATAACCAGTTTTTTTTTTTTTTGCCGTAACTCCTTAAATAAAATAAGCACATTTTTCAAAGACAAACCTTTAAAAGCATGACCACCCGACAGAGGTTAAACTTGAGGTCAATGGTCACACACATGCAGGTCAACAATTAGATAACAATGGTGAACCTCCAGCCTTCACAAATATTCAATTCTAAGATTATTGCCCAGAAAACAGTTTTTGACCCTTAGTGACCTCGAATTACCTGTAATGATATGACAGATTTTATAAAAAATTGTTAAACTCTCCATGTGATACTTCCACGCCTAGGAGCATTTTGCATTCTGATGAACGCCCGGCTATTGCCAAAAAAGTTACCAAAATCAGTTTTTGAATTCAAATTGACCTTTAATGACTTGATACATGCCCATTTTATGAAAAATGTAACCCTAGATGGGATTACACCCTGTCCTGAAATTAAAACAACATCAGGAAAGGTCACTGGAAGTGTTGCAGGAAAGCATACTATTGGCAGTTATATGTGCACATAAGTGACCTGAATGACGTTTGAGACATGATGGTTTTTATGGAAAAATGTTCTCCACCATGCACGTACACCCATGGTGTCCGGAAATTTCAACATTGCAAGCAATGTCAGTAGTTGTCTCCAAAAATAATAGTTTTTCGTCCATAGTGACCTGAATGACCTTTGAATTTGACACTGTCAGTTTTTATGAGAAATGTTACTCTCGATGAGATGCACGCCGTCCTACAAGCATCTGTATCCCAAAGTATACTGCCGATGGATTGCTATTGCCCAAAAGTTATCAAAACCAACCTTGACCCCTTGTAACTAACTTTGAGAACCGACGTGCCCGATTGAAGCGGGAGTTGGTTTTGTCTATTCCAAACAGAGCTCTGACAGAATAGCAAATTTTAAAAAAATTGACAGTTGTAATTTTCTTCGCCCTGTAACTCGAAAAAATAAGCACATTTCTCCAAACATTGACCTTTGACCTTTTGACCACATTTTCAGGGGTAGTTTGACTCGATTCTAAAAATCAACCATGCGAATCACTACGAACACCTAACTGCAATTAATTCGAATGAAAAACTTCGACCCTGGGGATTTAATCTTCCAACAAAGGGTCACATGGGGCAATTATGGTTCATTTGATCGGAGGTACCTGTGAGATACGAAATGGCCATGAAAATTTGTTCGGCGCAAAAACATGGTAAAGGTCAAATTGAGTGCATCAAACGGTCACACAGATGGAGGTCAACGAGTGAATCACACCTTGGCAGACATTGGTTCCCAGTTATGGCCAAAAAACCAGTTTCTGACCCCGAATTGACCTTGTGGACCCTATGTTACGCTGAAAATCCAATCAGTTCATCTACCGTCATCTCCGCATCTATGGGCCAAACCGAGTCACTATAGAACCACGGTTCATCTGTAATCTGCTCACGAGCCTAAAACAATAAATTACAATAAAAGGCTAATTACCTACTTAATTAGTGACTGGTGCCCAAAATCTAATCGTCGTGTTCAACCAACCCCAATGCTACCCTGAAAATTTCGTGGCAATTGCACTTGCCGTTCGACAGATATCATGCGCAGGAAGGAAGGTGAAACACACACACACACGCACCACGCACACACACACACAAACGCCATAGGGACCACTAAGTCTCCTCTTGACGTTCATCAGCGAGACAAAAATGGCGCAGTGGTTGAGAGGATTATCAACTGACAGCTGCACCTGGTTCAAACCTTGATGTCACATCTGACCCTAATCTTCCCCACCGCCTTCCTGTCGTGTAGCGAGGATGGCTGAAAAACTGAACTGTAAGCGCGATCTTCAGAGGGAGGAATTCGACATGCCTCCCTTGGTAACCTTGAGGCACTATCGAGGAAGAGAATTCAAGTAGCCACTCGCCAGTGCACGATTACAATGAAGGATCAGTGCGGAAATGAAGAAAAATAACTTATGTACGTAGTGGAATAATGGTCCATGACCGGAAGTACCACCGTATTCGGAAAAGAGAGAGAGAGGTTGCTGACATGTGAACTTATCCTTGATTTGCAGCCTCAGCGCCTCAGCTCCGAGGTTGAAATGGCTGATCAGAGGCCCAAGCTGCCCAGATGGAAGCCAGCGGTGAACAGTTCATCGCCTGGGGGCAGAAAAGAGAGGAATGTTAGCGGAGGCCAATCACAAATAAAACATGTGTAGAGCGAGGACGGCCCCGTTATATCCGACGAGTTGAGCAATCATTGGGAACTATCTAACACCCCAGACAGCCTCAATTGCGTCAGAAAATACGCTCATCACCAAGGTTTGTGTAACCCTGGAAGTTATAAAAACAATCCACATAAATTATGCAAATTTTGACCCACGACGTCTTGAAATGACCATAACTTGTCAGAACAAGTAGCCTCCATCTACCAAGTTTGTTCAAATCTGACAGAATTTTGAAAATCGCATAAAATTTGACCTCGAGACTTGCATTGAACCTCCACATTTTTCAGGATCAAACTATAGTGCCTACCCACCAAGTGGCGTTCAAATCCAACTGACTCGAAAAATATTGGTTAAATAATACAAAATTAGTTGGCCCCAGCATTGCAGTGATGTCCACTTCCGAACTCATCCGAGATTCCAGTAGGGCGGATGTGTGTACTACGTTTTCAGATCAATAGATCAAAAGCGTTTGAAGAGTTTTCAGGTGGCAGCAGCATGTGTCGCGGGGATATAATATGCAACACAGCTTTTAACTTGAAAAGCGAGAGTTGAGTGAGGTGTGATGCACTCAATGATGATGGCTGGACAATGCTGTAATGATGAGCGACAAACCGTGAACCTGCGAGACTGATGGTCTCCCTCAGTCGTGCGGGTCTTGGGGCAGGCTCTCCCCCGGGGGGCGCGCTGTGTAGGAGCTGACTGACTGGCACTGGGAGGTTAGCCAGGAGAGGGGCCATTAATAAGAAGAGTCAGCACTGGGCAAGGTCAACTTGTCGGGAAACTAGACGAGATGCGGAGGAATTCACGCTGCGGAGGATACAAAACTTGAATGGTCACTGAATGGTGGGGCGTGGGATGCCCAGCAACACTGACAGCAGAGGAGCCCTTGGACTCCCTCAACATAGGCATGACGTAACTCCAGTACACTCACTGAGTCCGACTGAGAGGTATGGTGAAATGGAAGTGTGCACAAACTTCGGGTGAACAGAATTAGGATGTGAGCCGCTGCCTCCGTGATAAAGGGTTATTCATGTAGGCATGTGAAAGATTTGTCACCTTCCAACCCTTGGCTAGGTGATGAGGAAAGGAAGGATTATGTTCGAGTTGAGCAATTAAATACCTTGACTAAAAGTTTGAAACATGCCAACAGTATGTACACCGCTCATAAAACACTCCTCACAGGTTTGTTCCGTAAGATTGCGAGAATGACGATCACAGATTATAACTTATTAATAACTACCGACTGTGTTTCATAAGAACCGAAGCCTTGCACAACTTCGTAGATGCCACCACATTTCTGAACAACCGTTTGTGTGCAAAAACCTGCAAATCTTGCAGAACTTGCAGAAAATGTGCGAATTGGACATAGAAATTTGGACTGGCAATCTCAATAGGATTGAGTAGGCCTATTTGCCACCTGTCTCTAGGTCAAAATAACAACATGGTTCACAGTGAGATTCAAGGTGATCTTGAAAATGAGATAATCTTCGACAAATATTTCCCTGATAGAACCCATACACATATTATAACCTGTTGCTACACACACAATCCATCATTAATCACCCTACAATCAAATCACACGGACTAGGAACCCAAATGGAATTGTTTATTACAATTTTGACGGAAGGCTTGCTAATAAAGGTTACACTCGGCACTGAGATGTTGGCAGTGCCTCCTGTGCGGCGTACTCCGAGAACGCAGTGTTATCACTGGTCATTTGTCCATGTGCTCCCGAGAACATGTTAGCAAAATGAACTACGAATGTGATTCTTCTGCAATTGAGATGGTCACTGAATCACTGTCTACAATGTTGGAGTTACACTGAGTTTTTTTTCATCGGGGGGGGGGGCATCAAATTGTTTCTTTTGTACGACTGGTCACTTTCTGTCTGGGTGGCACACTCTTGACTCTTGATCCGGATGCCGAAATCGTTTCAAATTGGTCCCGATGCCACCACCAAGACAACTGGTGGGGAGAAGGAAAAGCAGAATTGTAGCAATCTGGTCAGCATCTGCCAACAGTATTGAACATTCTAGAAAAAGCTTAATTTAATTCATACCTCTTGCCTGGGATTGCTGGTTAGCAGGGACTGTAGGGAGCGGAATGAGAGAAAGAAAATGGAAAAGGTTTACAGAAAAACATGTCTAGTAACAATACAACACAGGAGCAGACATACAGACAGATAGACAGACAGTGATCAGATTAGCTGAGTTAGTAGAGACTCAAAAGGTTTGGAGTTTGGAGCCCACAGAGACGATCAGATTTCCAAGGATACTTTATCTTCATTGCCTTGTTAAGCTATGACTCGCGTAGATATCTGTGGAGAGTGCAGACAGTCAAAGAAGTATTGGTGCACTTTGAGAGTACCCAAGAATATTATAATGACCAGGAGACATTAAAAAAATATGCCATGTCCAACACCATTTCACCACCATGGAATAAGTTAAGCCTTAATCACAGGATGCATGATTACCAACCAGTTATTTTTGAGATTTTGGTGGAGGATGGCCACCTGCACAGAACACAGGAACAAACTCATAAAATTCCTGTATATTCATGGATCATAGGTACGTCCAGTTTGTGTACCCCACGCGGCCTAATTGTTATTTATTACCAATGGAGGGCTCTCCTGAACTTTTTTTGTAACTAGCATGTTTTTTTTTGTTTGTTTACTGAAAAAAATAGGATATGTATGTCAGCATAGACTGTACCCCCCCCCACTGACTTTGTACAGAATGTAGCTCTTGTTCGTGCCCGTTTTTGTCATGGGTGATTCTTTGCCATTGTGATGGTGTAGGCAGTTTGCGCCCATTCCATATCTGTGGACGTCAAATGGAGATTCACTATATAGTATTCACATATCTGGCTATACTTTTTGGAGGAGGAATTCAAAATTAAATCAAGTGCTCCAATGTTTAACCTTGTACCCATCACAAATTTTTGCCAGGATTCAACATGCGTGAAAATCAATGGTATTGCAATCGCTATTTTAAATGATGGAAGGAATTAGTTGCAATCAATAGTTCACTTAAACACTTACTGTTCATATTCTGCAGATGTTTCTGGATGTCACTCAGTGATAGACGAAGCTGCCCCTGGGGGAGTGACTGGGGCGGGGTGGGGGTTGGTTCTCGGGTGTGGGTAGGGGTTGTGGGTTGTTTTGGAGGTGGTGGTAGGGGGTCCTTGTGGCGGTACTGTGGATTGGAAAAGAGAGATTGACAGCAGTTGCAGCAAACACCCCGATGAACGATCAATGCTTTCAACTAATAACCTACATTTATTTAGTAAATAGGGGGGCAGAAGTAGAAATCCTCATAAATGACCCAGTTAGGGCAACAACTAAAAAGAAGAGACCGGTAACTGGAGAATTTCCCACATTTCCCTAAGACCATTCAATGCTTTTAAGAGATATCACTCATTATTCACTTTTTTTGGCTGGACTGGTGCCAAATTCACCATTTGCAGTTTCTAACCATCGTCGCGAGCGGATGACCCCTATTGTAGCACATGAAGGAATGGCCATCAAAGAGGGCAATTTTTGAAAATTGAATCAAATACACACACACAATTCTCTTCAGCTTCCATCAAAGAAGTCGGACCCTGATGCTCTAATCTTTCCTTGTACAGTAATGCTGCAAATTTCCCAGACAGTATAATATTCGGGTGGCCCTCCTTTGGACGTTGCTCAGTTAACAACTTATTTTGGCTATAAAATGAAGGATCTACACACCCCATGTGGGTTCAATATAGAGGCTATTATATTGATTGTATAGGTTGCGAGCCAGTGTGTCCATAGTTCAGTGTGGAGACGGTCATGGACACACAGCCCAAGTGGCAACACTTGACACTAAGCTTTTTATGACTAGTTTTGCGCAATTATGTGAACATGATTTGTGTATGGTGCACTAGTGTTTTGAAATAGGGCCGTCCACGTGTGTAATTAATTGCTATGGCACTTCCGAAAGCGTGTAGCAATCTTGACCATTTGAGGATCTATTTCATGATTTATTCACAACCACTATTTTGAATGCAGGGTGCACACCTCACATTGCTCTGTAGTATGGGTGGCTATCATGCAGACAGCTAGAAAACAACTGCATTCAGCATTCCCCCCTGACTGTAGTACATGGGGAAACAGCAAGCGGAATCGTAATGGAGTTCAAGTATTGGTTCAGCAAAAATATAATTTCAATCAATAATCGTAATTGATTTCATCTAACAGAAACTCGATGCTCAAAAATACAACATAACGGAGTGAAATACAAAAACTTGATTAAATTGAACCTCAACTGGGGCTTTCGAGCAAAACTTAATAAATATTACTTCTAAATAGGAATCAACTAAGGAGGTAAGTGTATATCTTTAACAACCTCTTCTGAGTAGGAGGGTGCCGTGGGTTTACAATGTAGGTCTCATTTGGCCGCCAACGTGTATAGGTGCTCCAGCACAGCACAGCCGGTCTCGGTTCACACATTCTGTTCGTCCAGTGAGCAGGGTCGAATACCAAATTTCAAGATGCAACATTTTGGCCAATCAATGTCTTGCTTCCAACTTAACTTGTAGATGAGTCATTGTTGGCAGTATCCATGGTGATGTTTCATTTGTAGACTCACCAATGGCTACTTCCCTGCAGAAAAGGAGAAGGTCATATGAGCCCCCCCTCAATTGATTTCATCATGGGGAACAACCGCAATCAGCCCTCGGTGTGCCTGTTTCACAGCTGAGCACCCAAGGTATAAACACGATTTTTAACATTTGCGGCTGAGAATGGGGTGATTCTGTCCTGAACTTACTTGATGCCGTCGTGTCTGGTTTGGGAGTCTGGGAGGCTGACGGTTGGGGGGTGGTGAGAGCAGACCAAACCAGTCAAGGCTGCGAGACGCCTGGGAGAGGGCAAGAGAACAGAAAATTCCCATCAACACTATACAACGATCAATGTTTTACATCGGAGTCCATGCATAGTTTATTACCCTCACATACCACGGACCAACTCCATAGGCAATCTTTCCCATCAATATATTCTCGAAATACTATCCGCCTCAGTGAAATCATTGTCCCCATCCCCATCCTCGTACGATGCTATCCAATATTGTTGTGATATTCCTATCATAACAATCATCACCACAATTATGCAATCAGCAGGCCCCAGTTGTATGGCGATGCCCACTTCAGAAAATAAGTTTCAGGTCAAACAATGGGATTAATGAGTTCATTGTGTCACGTCTGCGTTGTTGTCTCAGCCGATAACAGCTACCACACTCCCAAAACCATCACCACTCATGTGAACATGACATTTTAGGAGAAAGGAAACATCTAAAAGTTGTCAATCTCTAAAAGTGTCAAGGTGCACAACGATAAAAGGCTTGTTGGACCAAGTATAATCCTCACGTGTCTTTAATTACTAACAATGAGCAGTGCAGCATCTACGTCTGAAAAAAAAATCTTGCCACGATGAAAATTCAAACCGTCCTAGCAAATGAGAAATGATAGCAAGAAGAAAATATGGATTATGAGATCCCCAGCTCATACACTGCGCCCGAGTAGGCATAACTGCTGCTGATCGACGTACCCCAGCATGGCTCTGCCAAACCCCGCCCTTCACCCTGGGGTAGAAAAAATTAGGGGTAGAAACAAAGACCGTAGCGTTATGTAGCAGCACCAGCTGTGTATTCTGGAAATGGTGATATTGCACAACAGGCATGAGACATGTTTCTCTATGTTTATTCAACTTTCTTTACAGCCAATGGTCATGTGTAGTGTGTGGACTCGACTTTTGGAACTTTCTGTTTGATTACATATGGCAGCTAAACCCCCACACTGAATTTCAGGTGATTCTAGTGCGCGATAAGGCTTCAATCAGCTTTTTTGCCAAGTTACCCATCGTGATTGTCACAGGGAGGAACCGCCAATGGTAAAAACTGTACTTTCGAATACCACAGTATCAAGAGACAACGGTACTTCCACGAAGTAGTATTAAAATTGAAATAACTCACAAGGCAACATGATATAACCTCCAAAGTTGGTTGTGGGCGTGCCCAACCAGAACCTGATTGCTGATCGAAGACTTTCGACTACAAGGCATAAACTGAGTTGACAAGCTACAGAATACACAAGTTCAGCGGATTATTTAGGGACTACTTTCTTGCACTATGGAGATGTGGCGATTCTCTCCAAGATGTGTCCCAGAGTAAACTTTAAGTGTGGGGTACATTCCACAAATTTCGGGAAAGATGTCACCAAAAGTGAGTCATTAATCATGTTCACATAGAATCTCCAACCCATAATTGATATGTTGGTATCGAATCTAAGGAAACAGGGACAGGTCTGGAATATGTGAAAACGGATACTCACCCCTTTCAACCATGCACCTCCCCCCAAAATGCTGCTGAGAGTGTCTGCATTTTCAATAGTACCGGGTGGCAACCCCATCGCCCTTTCTTTCTGCCGACTATTGTATGTATGCAGGGTGTTTTCGCATCGGAAAAGGGACAACAATTCGAGTATGTGAATTTGATCACCATATCGTCATAACTATTATTAGAGTCAATGCAAAATCCTACAGTAAATATGGGATGATGTTTTTGCAAAACGGGCCCCCATCCATTATCGCACGTTTTTGCCTTATTATAATGGAGGAGTGAACAGGAACCATCTATCAGATCCTTTTTAACCTATTAGATTCAAGGGCTGGATATGTCAATCAGAATCAGTTGAAGCGCGCATGTGACTTTGCTGTGATCTCACACAACGGCAGCCATTGATTATTCGACCGGGGCTTTGAGATGATCCCCCATCTTAGTGACTACTCTGGACTTACGAAGCCAGCTCCCAGGCTAGCCAAGCTCAGCAGGCAGACCACCTCTCCGCTGGTGTTGGACCAGGGGGCCGGGGTGGTTCAGGGGTCTCGTTGACTTCTGCAGTTATCCTCATTCTTTTCGTCGGTCTTGGGCTCATGTTGTGGTGATAAACATACAATCGCCGATGATACAATCAAGCAATCTCGAGCGAGGGATGGGAACAAAACATTACCGGGTGGTTGTTGGTTATATAGTCAGTGTGACATGAGCGACTTGTTTTACGTATGGAGAGAGAGGAGGGGGTTCTGATCAGGGGGTACAGGGTGAGTGACCATTTCAGTGGTACCCATCTGAGGGGGAGGGGGGGTGCGGGAGGGACGGGTAGAGAGCAAGGTTCAGTCGAACCCACTGCCAACGGCTCTGGCCTGTGGGTTATGCCCCTGAAGTGATGGGTAGGGTTAAAAAAGCTTCTGGGATATTTAGGCTGCTTGTTTATTCATTTGAGGAGCCAGTGACTTCCTGAGTCTACCAATTCCTCAGAACTCAACTTAGAGGAACAGAAAGATCATGACTAGCATGTCTGCTCATGGCTGACTTACAGCAAATATCTTGGGACAAAACCCACAGAAAATTGGAGTAAGTATAGCCACTTAGGACAAACAAAAGCTTCCCCTGAATGCTGGCAAACAAAATATTCTCTCGCAAACATCCACTGATCAGATACTGCTCCGCCACTCTTAATTAAATGATAAATTACATGATGTGTTATAATAATAATTGGGCAAAAACCATTTGGGATGATATGCAATGATCATACTTTAATCAGTACCATATTTTTCTATCAGGAAGCTCATGCCCCCTTGCCCCCAACAGGAGTGGCATCCATGTTTTTTGTTGTGCGAACTACAGTTTTGTACAGGTACCCTAATAGAAAACATGGCCAAATATCTGACAGAAGTCTTCAAACACAAGTTTTGTGAAAATTTATTTGTCTACTGTACTGTATTGTGTCAATCATATTCAGACGTCCAAAAATTGAGCCCTGACTGCTTACATGTGGATGTTTTTAACCGTTGGTGTGTAATGAAGCTATCTGCTCCTCTGTTGGCACATGTGCCATGGACAGATTTCTATGTATCCTTTTTGTCGAACATGTCTACTGTAAATACCAAACAATGTTTCTTATACTGTAAATAGCCATGCTTGATTGTATGCATTTGGATTTGGGCAGTGCACCTTTGCAGTATTACAATGACATGGTACATACTTGGATCTGGAAGAACTAACCTGTAGCAAACGAAGAATTGCGTCGTTGACTTGAACTGAGGGTTATACACGTCCCGTTGTACACGCCTGGACCCCGTTTGGAACTCACAGTCATAGGAAAGATAAAACATTTCCTATGGAGAGAAGAATGAGAAGACAGCTAGAGTATAAGGTCCCGAAACAGGAGTTAGGCCTGTTCTTCGCGATCCCCAAAAACACAGCCTAGGCTAATATATGAACAGCATCTGAGGCTAGGTCTCCGTTTGAGCGCATAATTGAGTTGAGCAAAAAAAAAAAGAAAAAACCCCAAATAATTCATGGATCCCGAGACATGCGCTAACGACGTACATCCACAATGCCAAATATCACTCACAGACATCACTGGGTGTATTAAATCTCTGGTAAAACTCACGGGACTCACTCGTTTTCCCAACTCCTTCACACAATTTTAATGTACTCAGTTCACATACGCTTCAAAATGTGTTTTTATCAATTTTTGTACGGACTAGCGGTGCCTCAATTTTGCAAACAACGCGCAGTACAAAAAAGTGGCATCCGACTGAAAAGTTTAGGTTAAGCCCTTCATGTGCAAGGAAGAGTTCAATTCATATGGGAACTTTGTGTTAATCAATCTGATTTTCCTAACTCAAATTAAGTTGGAAACTTCAGATTTCAATCAGAAGTTCTTCTGCAGTTTAATAAGTTGAAATAACAAAACAAAATATCAGGATTTAGTGGCGATACACCCACAAATGAGTGAAAAATCGTGATTTTCTGGCTTGCTCCATTGACCTGCTACACAAAAGTGCCCCCTATTGCCGTTTTCGCAATGCCTCTTGCAATGCATTGTGGTTCCAAGTCCAAGCTCAGGGGGCAAAGTCTGCAATCTATGGGAGGCCAATAGATTCAGCAGATAAATTGATTTTCTAGGAAATTAGCACATCTTAGTCAAAATTTGTCACGATGAAGATGTAAAAAATTATCGGAGACAACATACTAATATTTGAGAGAATATGCACAGAACAATAAGAAAGATTTGAAATTTCCAAGTTTTTTTGCAATACATGCTAAACACAAATGCTAGATCTAAATAATCATGCAGATTTTCTGAGTAATGTCTGCATGTGCCCTATATAAAATAGGATCTGCCAAAATGAGCCCTGATTGCAAAACAACTCTGTTCACGACACTATGTTCAAAACAAGACAGGCCTGGGACAAAATCAGGTGGTGATTTTCCCCAATTATCACAGTCAAAATAGGTTTGTAAGTATCACTTTATACTAATGAACTTTTTTAACATTTGTAGTGATTGAATTTTCTTGAATAATGTTTTGAGGTTATATGGCTGTGTAATCAGAGGGAGCAGTTGGAGGCATGAGGTGACGGAGTTCGTCACCTTCATGGGAGTGTGCTACCGTGAATTTCCTCTGATACGTGACTATCCTAGCCTAGGCCCTGTTAACGTTAGGGCAATCGGCGAGTCTGATAACGGGAACTAATCCCTATAACCAAAGAGTAGCGTAGCTAGGCCTATCTAGCCTAAAAAGCCCAAAACCGCCTCGGAAAAAGAGGAGACGGGTTTTTTCGACAGCTCAAGTTAAAGGGGACTTCCTTACTCTTCACTCATCCGAGTCCTATCTTCCAGCAAAATGATTAGAGAGTCGTCACCAGCTTGGTAATATACCCAGCCCTTTGCGCTGTCAGGAGTTAACGGCTAGTCCCTTTGAGCTCATTTTCCTCCCAGCCCGAAATTTCGACGAGATGTTTCTGGGCTACCTGCCAGGTGCGCTCGAATGACCGAAAAGTGCCCCAGACATATGGAGCCTCGAAGTGCCGGATACTTTCGAACGATAAAATCTATCAAAATTAAGAAGAAAGTGAAGAGGCCCGTGCCTTTGGGTCGATGTCTCTGCCTTCTTTGCCCGAATACTGCATGTAATAGGAATGGGGAACCGCACCCTGAGCTTTTTTCGATTATCACCCAAGGGTAGCAAAGAACATGATGAGAACTTTTTGTTTGGGGGGACTGCTATTTTTTTTTAGCCATCGTGTTGCTCTACCGTCGACGGCCCGTCACGACTATTTAGAGGGCATTGTTCATTTAGCAAGCCCAAATTCGGCTGAAAGGTGTGGGCCCGTAAAGCCATCAAATACGTTTTGTGGAATGTCGAAGTCCAGCCTTCAACCCTATAACAAAAAATTACCAAAAAGCAATAAATAAAGAATACAAAATGTAAATAAATGGGGAATATTCGATGCACAGGTGTGTTCATGTACAAACTGCGAAATGTGGACGCTGGACCATAACAAATAACAGCTCGAGACAGCTAGGACACGGAGTTCAACATTGTCCTTGTCATCAGTAACGATGAAGTAAGGAGCCATTTGGTAGTTTGTAGTTCTAATATATAACATTAACCGGCGAAATGTGGAACGCTGGACCATAACAATAACAAACAGCTAGGACCCTGATCAAACATTTTTCCCTCAGTACAACGTGAAAGTAATGAGCCAGTTCGTTTTTGTATTTCTAAGTGGCAAGTGCCGTGCGCATGCTCACCAATAGTATGTATTTGGAATAGACAAGAATCGCAGTGGCGTCACCAGACTTTCCGTCTTGAAGGGGGGGGGGGGGGAAGGGGGACACAGACATTTTTTAGGGGGCATCAAAAGTACTAATCCTAAAGCGTAGTGGCGCGAAGCTGTACGAGGACGTTTTCGGTTTGTGCAAGCCCCCAACGGCCATATGGCCTTTTCTCGAGCGTTTTAGGCCTGCATGTAGCCACTCAACTTCCAAACATGCATGGGCCTTTTAATTATCACCAATTTTGTAATCAGTAGAAAATTTTGAATATTTTTGTCTGACCTCGTTCTTATCGTTTTGCCCCGAACTGTAAAACGTTTTTGGCCAGAATGTTCAACCATTGCTGCGTCTTACTACTATCTGACTATCCACCAATGCGCACTTAGCGCGCAATTTTTTCCGTATTTTCAGGGCACTCTGATGAGATTATGATCCCAGCAAAAAAGGTAGGCTTTATCCAGCGTCAGCTACTGTCCCAACCATGATATAAACGTCCATGTAATAGAGAGCAGGTACTTTCCGAGAAGTGGAAGAGAGGAAGAGAGAGGAAACCTGACAAAGGCTAAAGGGATTAGTAATCCGAAGAGGTTGATTGTAGTTTTCAAGGTCATGAAATGTTGTATATTTCAACCTCACAGTATATGTATATGTAGGGGGGGCCGATGAGGCAGACATTCCCATAGAGCTGCTGAGATTTCGGGAGACGGGATGACAAATTTAGTGCTCGAGGCAAATTTGGGCACAATTACTGCCCTTTCTTTTCATGAAAAAACAAACCAATTAGTCAGGTCTATATCAATTGGTAGTCGATGCTGACTGCAGAATATTTTTTCAAAAAATCCCAAATCTCATTTTTTTTTTTGGGGGGGGGGGACCAACGCAACCAATTCATCCCATGTTATTGTTGATAGTATGGGGGGGGTGGCGATCCTCTGTAAAGTTCTTGTGTTGGCAGGATTCGTAATTTTTCGGCGGGGAGTTGACAAGATCTTTCTGCCCACTGGTAAAACGTTCAACGTTCTATGAAAAGAACTCTAAAAAATGACTTTCAAGTCAATTTGGCTTGAAAGCATCACAATCATTCCGGCCAGCGAAGCTAAGGATTGTGGAGCCTATTCCATAGTAAGTATATGCGCTCTGCGTAGTCTGCCCGCCTGGCCTTTTTACTCAAATTACATCATAAACATCATAAATAACCGGGTCCACAGCGGTTTTGAACGCAAATATTTTTTAATCAAATGGTTCAGCCAAATTCACGATCAGCTTGTTAGAAGTCCTACTCGGTCGCCTCATTTCTGCCAACTATAAAGGGTTGAACCTCGTGCGGATCCGTGCCGTTCTGCTGTCATTGGATCTTTTCATCTGTTTATAGTTCTGAATTAACCTCATGGAAGTTATTCAAGAACCATTTGCTTGCCTGCAGAGCTTTACTCATAGGCAAATCAACTGAATGAAAGTTAATTGGCGTGAGAACGAACCTTTCTCACAGAGAGCTCAACTGCAGTTGGTAATTGACCAGACCTATTGATACTTCGCCGCCCACGACGTGTATTTATTAAATTACAAACGTCACCGGCAAGCTTCATTCGGATAATAAGTAGGTTTGGAGTTTGTGGCGTGACGAGCGGCGGAGAAAACTGGATGATATCTTCCTATAACCATGTATCCGGTTCCAAAGTTTCCCGTAAAGGTATATTCTTAAACCAAAATGCCAAAATGCTTAGCGGTTCCTTGACTCATATCTGACAACCCATGACCACACAAGGACTACTGTCAAAATGTCCAGCTTATTTTGGGACATTCAATGTTGACAAATTTTCCATTTTCTTGACCCAGCAATAGGGTTCCTGTACTCCTAATAAAAGCTCAACTAATTTCACAATATTCAAACCAAGCATTCTGGACTACTGGACCCAAAATATGCCACTCATGTAGTAGGCTAATCATGGTGAACACCTACCGAGAATGAGCTTCTCCATCTAAGTGGGGTCATTATCTACAAGCTGTAATTATAGCCAAAATGATTACATCCACTGCTATCTACACAGGGTACCTTTGCTCTGATAAAGCAGCCACATACCTAATTCCATGTGATCAACTAAGCATTATTTATTTTTCAAGTTTACAGGATTTCTGCCTCGACCTGCAGTGACCTCCGGGGACCTGAGCCCAAACCAACGGTTCTGAACTCCACGGGAATACCATCCAAATATGAGCTTCATCCATCTAGATGGGGTAGCAGTTACATTCACGAATCTCCATTTTCGATCAAAAATGACCCTGATCTAACATAAAAAACATAGGATTCTTGTACTCCCCCCCACACCAAATTTTCAACTAATTGAACCAAACCAATTCTGAACTTTGTTTTGAAAATTGTTTCCTGTCGATCCCCTAATATAGCTGAACATCCCCAAAATTCAACTTGGTCGGACCAACAATTCTGGACTATCGTGTTTAAAAGGTTTCAGACTTTTGACCCTCTGGCAACCTCATATGATCTCTGACCCGACTCAAAACAATAGAATAGCAATGTACTCATCATGGGAAACATTCATAATGATTATGGGCTTCATCTATCCATATGGGATGTTATTGTGTTTACCAGCTAAATGGCCAAAATATTTGAATTTTCACAACATTTCGATTTTACACCTACAATTGACCCGGCCGATCCGCACAAATCCAATCTGGGTTCCCGTACTCCTCATATTGCCTATTCCTTCCTATTCGCCAAGGAAATAAAAACAGTCAAAATTGGTATAACCTGGTTGGCAGTAAATGTAGGGCCTCGACATAGAGATTATCTATCGAAATCCTCCTAACGATTGGAACTTTTAGTTTCAGTGGGGGTAAGGATCGAACAACTCTAAGGACTCGCCCTGCTTAAAATCGATCCGGAATCGAATGGCATAGAGGCATCTGCTCACAACGATAAAATGACTGAGATATTGACCCTAACCCTCGATTCCAACCACCCTTTAAAAATCCAGTTTGATCGTTAATACCGTTCGACGTCCAGCGATTCTCGTCAAAGCCACTTAAATTATTAGCCGATCGCGATTCTTATCAATACACTAACTGGGAAGCGAAGTTAATTTTCCGAAAAGCTGATTTGCGAAACCACCCATTCGGTCTTTGACACTGATGCCCTCTAGTCGCGCCGCGACTGCGGAACAACCTGAAAGAACTGGTCGAAGAGGGGCTGTTACAGTGGATAGTGTCGCGGTGTCGCGGGGTTGGCAACATTATTTCGGCACAATACGATAGCTAGTAGAGCCGTTTGTCTCGCCCAATCATATCCGTAGAATTATCCAATTACCTATTCATCGTGACAGATGTTCAATGCTTTGATTCGATGTTGACCAATAGTTTTTGGAAGAACATACTCATTACTTCCGAATGCTACTTTTGCTTTCTTCTGTAATTACAACCCGGATTTGAACGATTTAAGGAAATTCTTAGAAAAAAACGCCTAGCTTAAGCGTACTGCTAAAAATAAACGGCGGACACTCGGTTGGAGTTATTTGCGGCGAAACATGACTGCAACAAACCTAGCAAATTGTTAGCAGGCGTAACGGGAAACAAATTGTTTACGGAAAGCCTATAACAGTGGCGCATGCCAATGAGAAAGATCTCTCTTCTACTGTATCGGTATTAATTATTCTGACTCACCGAGGCCTACCTGTACAACGATCAACGTTATAACCAAACACTACCCTTCGCTTTAGGCTCAATGAAATTGATTATATCCACCGTGGACACCCAATACGTATTGGGTAAGGCAAGGGTGTTACTACTAACTACCAATGAATAATTGTAATCCATAACGACGAGTGTTTTTTTTCGTGCACATACGGGTAGTCATCATTGATGAAACATCAGCAAGTTATTGGTCCTATCAGTTTTATATTTTTTCGCCCCAGGTGACGATGAAAATGCTACGAAAAATATCGATATATCGTGCTTTCGAGACGAAATTTATACTCCCCACCCCCTCAGGTCCTCATCTATAAATGTTTCGGAACAGTATTACTCGTCATTCCACTATTTGAAGTTGTCCCACATGACTAATTCGTGTGTGCGATCGGAATCGATTTTTTTAATTACCTCCCGTTCTTGAGTTAAAGAAAGTAGGTCGTACATGAATCTCACCGGGGGTGCTTCTTTCGGTCAGGTGTCTAGCGATACCAAGGACTCGATCTACTCGGATCAGCCCGCTCGGATCGGCGTCTCGGCCGACTAAGTTCGCGTGCTCGAGGTGAAAACATTAGGTCTTATTGACCGCCTCGTTTCCGATATACAGTATTCAAGTTCCGGTTGTGACCGTGTGCTTAGCCGTACTCCCGGGAAAACGAGCTGGCAATATCTTAGCAATCGATTGACCTCGATATGCCCGGGGCTCCGGAGCTCGGCCTCTCCTTGAGATGGGGGAGGGGGTAACTTTATGCCCTCGCTAAATGGGCAGGATCGGTGTCCGACGCTCCTACCGCGGCGGATTCTGGCTAATAGGAAAGTTCAACCTATTCGTCGTGTGGTATAATCGCCCTGCTGGCCGCTCGACTGGAGGGCCTTACCAGAAATCGGCGTATCCGCCCCCGCATGAATCAGAAAGGGTAAAACTTTTCGAAATCATTTGAAGGAAAACATAAATTCCGACGTGTTACTATTTTTGTTAATATGTTGCTATCGTGTCACACACCCTCAATAACTTGGTCGCCGTCGGCAAATTTTTGGCCTGTCGCAAAAGAGAAAAGGAGGAAAAAAGAGAAAAGAGGAACGTAAAGAAAGGAAAAGAAGAAAAGAGGAGAGGAGGAAGAGAAGAGGAAAAGAGGGTAGGAGGAAAAAATTAAAGATGTAAGGTGAAAGGAAAAGGTATTAATGGATTGAAAAGGTGAGACAGTGAATGGAAATTGAAATGGATAAAAAAAAAAAACGAAGCCAGACGTTATTCTATCGGCTATCGACTTTTGGGCTCTTCATCTACTTGGCACTTCATACGTAGACAATAGAATGGCATCCACCAGGCGCGTACCGAGGGATTTTCATGGGTGGGGGGGGGGTGGGGTGAGTTGAGTTTGGAACCCAAGGGAAGTGCCGCCTCTCACCAAGCCGAAAAGAAACCCCCCCCTCATAATGTCACAACCCTCCTCTTTTGCAATAATAGCAATTTATGGGCCCCTAGACACTTTCTGCTGCAATATTTGCTGAAAAAACAACTGCAACCCTCTAATCCGAACTGCAGAACTGCAGTTTTGTGTTAAAAAAGATTGATCACTTGGGTCATACGGGTGGGGGGGGGTTCTGAACCCCGAACCCCCTCCCCTCGGGGTACGCCACTGAACTTTGCACGTCGCAGTAAAAATAGATAATGTGACGCCCTTCGCCGTCGGGTAATTGGGGCGAGTGACCGAGTCTGTCGGCAAATTCGGGCAAAATGGAAGTGAAGTTCGTTAAGCGTTTGACATTTTAATTTTTCATGATTTTGACAGTTCTTTGACAGTTCTGTTTCTGGTCGCTATCTTCCAGAGATACATAATTTATATATTCACGCCAATTTTGCTGAAAACAATTAGCAAAGAATTTCCCAGAACTTAGCACTAGAATCAGTCCGTTGTTGGCGGGAATCAGGTGAGCGGGCATAGCGTTGACCACGGCGAGAATAGAGGGCAGCCCCAGTTTTTTTTAGATCGGAAATTCGACAGAAACTACGGTAGCCACTTATTTGGAAGGGTCCTCGCGGCGTTGGACATTTTTACATTATGCCAGACTTCGGGCCAATTCGTTGCCCCCACTTTAACTTTTCAGCCAGATGTTCAGCAGCTACGCCATACCACACAATTCACCGGTGGGCGCGCGGAGTGGGCGCACTTTCCTTAATGATTTCCAGAGAACATCCTGATAAAATCATGATAGCGCGATGCCGAATTTAGGACAGTTATAGGGGCACTTTAGCTCTTCTGTCCCAATCATGATATAAGTTATGCCTAGAGAGCAGGCAACTTCGAGTAGTATTTCTCTGGCAAAGCAACGCGCTGAAATTCAAGCAGTCTGATAGCATATATACTCAGTTCAAAAGTGCACGTGTATTGGTAAAAAATCATATGGTCGTTGATTCACTATTCTGAATCGGAGGAGACGAAAAGCATCGTTGGTGTATTTTACAACAGAAATTTGGATATGAGGCCGCGCCAGATGTTAAAAAGGCCTCTTCCCCCAATCTTTCTCTGATCTTTTCAGAGCCTTAGTTTTTGTATGGGCGCTAGACATTGAAATGGTGCACTTTGTCAATTAATCCGAATATAATACGTCCAAAACCTCAAAATTTGCCTAATTCCATTGAACTTGACGAAGTAGTTTTTTGGTTTGTGTGTGTGAACATTTTACTTCTGGCTACTCCCGCTCTTACTTCTCCCGAGTTGGGCGCTAGGACTTCGATCTCAACTGGGGGGGGGGGGTCCGATGGTGCCCTTACTCAGGTGTTGTGTGCTTGATAACTGAATAGACGGTGGCCAACTTCTGTAAGAGGAGAGAGAACTTCGCGTAAAACCCTGTAAAACCAACCAAAAACGGCAGTCATATAATAAATAAAAGCATTGGCTTATTGATGAATAATAAAGACTGTATAACCCTCACTCATACTTGCAAGGCCTTTAATATCATACGGCGAGGTTGTTACCCCAAGCCACTCCATGGATACTATAATGATACCCTCGAAAATTCGAAGTAACGCAGGCCCCCCCCCCCAACAAAAAAAACTTAATAAAAACTAGTTGAATTGTTGAATAGTGAGATATTTCTCTTGACATATATCTCTATTTTAGAGCTGAGTATATGCCTGTTGAAACCACGAGTAGTCCGTTTCCCGCATCGCTAGAGGGTTTTGTATATTCCAAAAATGTCTGTACGCTCAGCGTCAACCCATGGTGTCGCCCGCTTAGATAGGCTCACAAAACATAGGAACCCCCCCCCACCTGAGGATACGGATCGCCGCCGCATGGATTATGGTCATCCCCTTTCGACAAAGGATGTCAACATGAATTTATTTCGAACATTGAGTTCAACTCTTCCTTTAGCGGGTATGTGGCGCCTCCACCGCAATCATTGTTAACCCCATGCACGTTTTCCCTGATACCTGTAGTGGGTGGGGAGGGGGGGTTCCGGCCCGATCTGATATTTTATCATCCAGAATACCGAAGCTGATGTGAGCACTGATGTAGACCAGCTATAATGAGGGGGGTGCTAGTGCTGAATCTGTGGAATCATTCTTCGACTCGGTTCATATGACTCACACTAGGCCTACCTCACTTTTCTTTTTTGGTTTCTCTCGCATTTTTTTATCCCCCTCTTCTTTCCCATTCCTCTTCCCCTCCCCCTTTCTCTTTCGCTCCTCCGGCTTCCTCCGTTTTCGCTTCCGCTCTTTTCTCTCTCCTTTCTTTTTTTTCTCCTCCTCCCTTTTGTGTTCTTCTTCCCCTTTTCCCTTTCCGCTCCTTCTCTTACCCGGGGGCCCCGCGCGCCCCCACAGAACCCCCTTGATATGCGCGCTGCTCTCAATGAGACAAGTCTGGCATACCGAATTTTCGGCTTGATCGCCTGAGCACTCCCGGATTTATCCGTGTGCAAAGGTATTCAACTTTTACCTCATTGACCTCAGATTCCTTGACCTGACCCTGAAACAACATGAATCATGTACTCATTATTGGACACCTTTCAGCAGCTCGTCAGTGTGAGTTTCTCATCAGTCATCATCATCAAGGTGGGTTCGAGTTACTGTGTTCGCAATCCAGGCGTCGCATACATACATACATACATACATACCACATACATACATACATACTACATACATACATACATATGCCTACAACTACATACATACATACATACCTCATACTACATACATACAAAACGATTGGACTTCAGCTAGGTTGGAATCCAGAAGGGTCAGAGGGGCAATAGTTCAAAATAAATTAGCAGTAAACAATATGCCGCTAGTGGTGATGCGGAACGACGTTATAGAGCTCCTTCTTTTTTCCTCGCTTCCTCACCTTTTTTGTTCTGCCAATTTCATTGGATGACCGGAAACCCGGACAATATCCACTGTCACGGGCAATGAATGGCTTCGGTGCTTACTCTCCACCGTAATCGCCTCGTATGTCTGAGGCGTATCTGATGGATGTAGGGCTTGGGTTTCCTCTCGGGCGCGGGGCGGAGGCGTGCTCTGACCTGATTCCCCAACACAGCGGGGCAACGCCCTCAGTCGGATAATAGCTACAGATTACCTTCGATCGAATGGACATCAGGGCCGGGGAATCTGTAACTGTGTAATGTCACAATGTAATAAATCCCGATGCTGTCGTTTTCCATTTGTAAGCAGGACAATAGGCCACTCAGGGGTTTGATGCCGAACTAAACTCGGAGGTTCATTCGGCCATGTGTTTCGTTGTCGAGAACGCCAAAGCTTTATATTCATTTTTCCTTTCATAATACACCACTCTGTTGTGGGAAACCCTCCAACGCAACTGCCATTGCATTTATTGAGGCCGATAAGACGTTAAATGTTCAACTATATAGCGCCCGCACACTTATCATTGAACTATTTTTCATTTCTTTCGAAATATTGCTTGCTTGTCTGTAGGTTTGTTCATGTTATCCACCCATGTTGGCGTCGGTTCATGAAATATTCACTCCTTAACTGCGAGATCGGCAACCACCACGGTCATTCCGGTGGTGTTCCCATCATGTATGCCTATAAGCGCCCGGCGTCCGCGCACAAACATCGAGTCTCGCCTCATGGCTTTGGTGGCCCTAATTTGCAACAAGTTGTCGTCGCTCTCTGCAAAAGTGAGATATGCTGATGGGCGTAGGTAGGGTACATGGGTAACTTGAAATATAGCTATTTTTCCCAGATCAGTTATGAAGCAGGATATGGTCTAAAATGGGGCCTCTGGATGAAATTGACCTTATTGGATAACACTAACCCTAATCCTCTATTTTTTCCCTAACCCTATAACAACGAACAATCGCGATCCATAGACAATACGGGCACCAATAAGGAAACCCTTAATTGGAATGCGGCATGCCGTGATGTAAAGCCCGCCGCACATCGGCCCGACCCTCCCGGACCCCACCGAAACAAGACAAAACTGTGGTTGTGTCGAATTTTTAGATGTTTGTCTGTCTAGGTCGGGTTAGGTCGTCCTGGCGTCAGCCGCACACCGATCAAACACGCACGTAGCAAAACGCACACAAACTCGTACCAAATGAAAATGGGCGGCTATCTCACAGAACTGCGCGCTTAGCAACTAATATTCCTAATGTTAGACGAGAATTCGATGAGGAGACCAAAGAAAAAATATTTGCGAGAGAATGGATTCCTGGAAACGCGGGGGGCAAGGAGCCTTCAAATTTCTGGTGAAAGCGTTTACATGGCCTTGTCACGCGACAAACGCTGTGGTTCTTTACAGGCCAATAAGAATGCGTTTTACCATCAGCTGAGCATAACGCATGTCAGATGGCGGCTTTTACCGAATGGTCAGAAGAAAAGGAAATTCAACTTATGAAGTTATGGCAGACAGAGCCATGTATCCTCCTTCACCAATTTTGAAAGGCTCCCTTTCCTCTCCGGCGTTTCAGGATCCATCTCTCGTAATATTTTGCTTTGGTCTCCTCCTTGAATTCATCGTCTAACATTACTTAACTACTACTACTCACTACTACTACTACTACTACTGACTACTAACTACTACTACTACTATGATAAATAATAATACTAATAATAACAATTATCAAAATCAGCATCATCACCATCGTCATTGTCTTCGTCATTATCATCATCATCAATCATCTCAACAACACAACCATTCGTCCACATTGCATTAGTATACCTTCCTTATTCGCGAGAAGCCCTGTTTTTAATAACTGAATAATTTTACAACTCTACTTGACTACTCATGACATTAACATTTTTTTTGAATTTTCCTTGATGAAACTGTTATTCCAATGATAATCTAAAATCGTTAATTTACTGTCATGGCCATGAGGTGAGACTATACCTCCAGGCAATAGGAATTAGCCTAGATAAAAGTGTTAAGAAACTTTTGGTGTCCGATGAAGGGGGTTACAGGAAAAGTATAGTAACGGGTATATCTGATAATCTCTCACCCTCGTTATTTCATATACTACTTTTCGCATGAAATCAGCTACATTCATCATATCTTTGATTCAGCGCTTCTTCACAGGGTTGTAACAATATATAGTCTTTTTTATTTTATCAATCTATCCGACTGTCACATGAAAGTGTTATTTAAATCTCTTCGAAATGATTCTGGTATATTGGGCAATACCGAGAATGGAAAAACTGACGCGTGATAAAAAACGGAACTTTTTTTGCCATATTGACGTCAGATCTCGGCACGAAGATAACATTTTCAGGACACTATTAAAGCTAGATAATGTGGGAGAATATTTCTAGAGGAATAGAATTCCTTGTCGTGGTTAGTAATCAATGCCAACGCGGCGAATACTCTGATGGGTCCATACGTAACAGGTCCAGTAAACCAGGGCTGGTACCCATTTCTTGATCACACCATTGGTTCGTCACCTATTTGGAAAAGTTTCAGGAGCTTTCTAAATTCACTATTCAGCCAGATCCTTGTTGGAATTTTGGGGGAATTTGACAAACATGTTGCTAGGATTCTCGATATACTATAAATAAAATGATACACGATCGGGCAAACATCATTCGCAGATCATGGATGAGCCCCGGCGATAAATCGACGGAACAACTCCAAAACTTCCAGCGCAAATTCATGCATACACGGTACCCGAGGGGCAATTAATTAAGATTTATTCATAAATCAGTGAAGAAAATATACGCCGCAGGTGCCTGTTCTCCTGTACTTCTAACATAACTGGAGACTTCTCACACCAGGCGATGTTCTTCGCTGTCGTCGTTCTTTAAGAAACTCGATGTTTGATCCGGATGTATCGAATTCGGAATAATCTGTTTAACCTTTAGAGACACGCTGCTGCTAACTTATAATAAACAATCCTCAGGGACACGGGCCCAAATTTTGTTTTCTCTTTGTTTTCTTGGAATTCTTCTCTCTGAGAGTCTGCTCCCACGCTATAGCGCCTGTAGTTCGAATTCTGTCGAGCAAAATTCGAAGCAACGCATTCAATGCATGGCCAGAAAAAATGGGGGCTTTAGAATTTGACATATTCTTCAGACACTCTCACAATTTTATCTGAAAGAGCCCCTTCACAAGTCATGGTTGTGCGATGCCACGAGGGGGGGGGGGGGGGACGGGGACACATGTCCCCTAATAGTTTTGGGGGGGACCTAATATAAAATATCCCGCCGGCTCGTCCCCCCAATATTTGCCGACTGGTGAAAAATCCTATGATCCCGTACGGCCATAACACCAAAGTCCGACTCCTATTTCTTATTGAATTGGTGTTTGAGAGGGCGAAATGGAAAAAAAAAAAAAAAAAAAAAAAAACCATCGTGTCGCGGCGCTGTATCCATCTTTTCCGTTACATGAAAAATACAGTAGGCCCACGTGGACAATAAACTTCGTTCATATTCTGTGGGCAATGATGATTTTTCCCCCTCCATACGTCATCTTCAAGTGTGGTGAACATATGGTGTCACATAGTTATTACTTGAAGATTCACCGCTTAAAAGGTTATCCTTCAAATTAGTCCAATATTATTGGGGTACATCTCCTCATTTTTGGACACGTAAATGTGGGAATACGTTCGGACGTTAATCTGAAAGGGGGTTATCACAGTACAACGTCGAAAATTTCATGGAAATTAGTCCACTTTTGCTGTTTTGAAATTCATGGTCTAAATGGCCCTCGTTGAGTGTCTGTCGGAAACGCGTCCGAAAATACCAGTGCTAAATTATTCGACCCCCTACTAGCTCAAATCTACATGGTCATGGGACATCGAATTGTACATCGTTGGAATGGGTAGACTTTCTGCTCACAGCAGTATAGGGCAATTTTCAAGGTAGAATTTCTGGTAGTGTGCAGAACTGGCTGGCTTAGAACGGACCAATTTAGTTTGTATCAATGGGGAAATTAATAGGCTGTGCCAGCATATAGGTAGGCCACGAAGGAGAATTTAGGTTGAGTACTGATCATGTTGCATCCTCCAGCTTGACTTGCTGTTTTTAATAAAAGATGGAAGCTAAATGTACGAAAAACACACAGGGCATGGGATCTTGCACATTAGTATGGACAGGTTTGACGTATTGACTATGGAACTAAACACGCTGGAGCGGGGCGAAACATTCTGAGACATGAGATTTTGGAGGAAATTTTGAGCGGAAAACAAATCTAAGACTGACCACATTGTCTGCTGACTACGGCCTCAATTCTTCTAAGTATAAATGCCTGAAAAATTCACAATGTTCTATTACAGTGATGTTCAAGAAACTTTCAATCCTGCGGGCACCTCCAACCCAATTGGAAGCTCACGATGGCTATGGTAGAATGGAACTGCACGAATAAGAAATGTACGAGATACCTCGTACATTTTTTGGGCATTGTACTTTCATCTGTAAGACTATTTTCTTGACGGTTACGCGTCAACTGATGGTGGGCCGAATTGTAATGAATAAAACGTAGATACAAGTTTCCTGCCAGAGTGTTTTTATCCATTGGGGATGTTGCTTTACTGCCTGCCATAAGAACTGGAAGTACCGTTTCGGCAATCTGGGGATTCGTACGGCTCACAATTTCCTTGTACCTATACAGAGCCACTGTGCTAGGTCCCAAATGTAAGTGAATACCTCGCTTAGTTTCCTTAAGAACCGTTTCTTGAATATGAAATTCTGAAATTTATGGCCCCTTTTAGGGGCCTGCAATCTGGGGTGGGTGGGGGTCCTGTAACCCTACTTGTTTCCTTGTACCCTACTCGTCAACAAAACCGACGGTGGCCGAGTTGTACTGGAATTACATTGTCAGTTTCCTTCAGATGTTTCTGAAATAAAATTCGTGAATTATTGACACTTTCAGGGATGTTGGCTTACTCCAACAAACCAAGAATGCGTTCCTCATCGACGGGGTCGTAAAACGAAACTTTCCCTTGTACCCGTAGTCCACTGATGGTGGCGATTGGCCCGAATTGTCAGTAATAACCATCGACTCAGTTCCTCACGACGTCTTGAAATATGAATTCTTTAATCTTGCCAATTTTTCAGACGATGTGCATTACTGCCATACGGTCCCCGACACATTATACCGTTTCCCTACAACCTGGGAGGGGGGGGGGGGGGGGTTCTGTAAAACCATTTATTTTTCTTGCCCACTAAGCGTCAACAACCGAACGGTGGCCCGAATTGTACGGAATAAAGATTGATCAGTTCCTTCAAGATGTTTCTTGAAAAAACATTCGGGAATTTATCGACATTAGGGATGTATTGCTTACTCCATATGACCCCAGAAGTGACGTTTCCTGCATCCTGGGGTCACGTAAACGAAAAATTCCCTGTTCCTTGTCCGACTTTACCCTTCATAATTACTTTTTGTTCGTGATTTCAAGTAATTGTAAGTTCAGACCAATTGGAGTTAATTCGCGTTAATTGTCATAATATTAAACTTTGTTCATTTGCCTCTTCGAACGTTCGGTTTGTTTTTTTCACTCTTCATCTGTCATCTCGTTCTGAACGTATGAGAGTGCCGGAAATTTTCTTCTCATAGCCTATTATTATTTCCCATGGTATTTCAACACCATCATATTTTCATTTCAGGGTAGGACAATGCTTCATTGTGCTTCCAGGTAGGCGCTTATGTCTCTGTAAATACCTTTCTCAGATATCATCCTCTGAGATTTTTTCTTAAAAAAAAACGCATCGCCCAAATCGAGACATCTGGCAACACTGACGTCGAGATCCGGACTTTTTTTTGCTCTGCCTTCTGATTATTACGTATTTCTATTTTTATTAATCTACCATATCTTCTCTATCTTGTGTGCAGTGGCGTAGCGAAGGTTGGGTTATTGGGGGGGGGGGGGATGTAGATATTATGTTTTGCCGACGGATCTGGCAATTGATACCGATATGGGGGAGAGGTTCTAAGGAGGTAGGGGGTGTCCCCCTCCCCTTTGGACAATTTTAAATTTTGAAACTCCTCAGATGCAATCTGGTTGCAATATTTTCAGTAACATGGGCGTTCAGTAATTCCGCGACCCCGCCACAGTGGCGTCAACCCCGAACTTTTTCAGACTGGGAGGGGGTGGGCCACGTGGGGCACCGACACTTGTAGTGGTGGAGGGGGGAGGGGGGTGGGCACAAGAAATACTATCTAGAAGCGGAGACGCCCACCATTGGTAGCTCGACGTACAACCTTTGTTTGCTCAAGACCCCAGATAGCCGAAATGCGCTCTCCCTCTCCCGAGCGTTTTAGGCTGCATATACCAATGCTTTCATCTATGGGCAATTTTGGGATCACAAGTTCTGTAATTGGTGGAAATTTTAACATTTTGGTCATGACCGCGATCTTTCGCTGCCATGGACTTTTGGCCCGAATCTTCAATTAATTTGGCTCCCACTAACGTTGCACCAGTGCGCGCAATGATTCTGGGTTATTCCCGGCGGCACATCTGAAAAACAGGGATGTTCAGTACCCCAGGAAATGTGGGACATGCATCTACTCTTTAGCTCTACTGTCCCCAACCCTGATGTGACGTCTGTAGCAGTTACCTGTGGAGAACATGGTTTTCAAGGTCAATTAAAATGTTGTTGGATAATTTTTCAGTATTTTCTCAACGATATTTATTAGTTAGGGAGCCATTGAGGTAGAAAGTTCCATAGAGTGTGCGGGGATGACTGGTAGCGACGGAGCCAAATCCACCTCTATGTTTCAAGCGCGAGAATTTTATCACCTTTTAATCGACATTCGATGCGAAGTTTGGCACAATTAACAGCCTTCCTTTGATATTTTTTTTTGTGTATTTGCCAGAATCGACTTCAACTATAGTCGGATATGACTACAGAATATTTTTTTTTATCTCGAATCACAAATCTCATTGGGGGGGGGGGCACCTCAGTACGGGGGGCACAAGGTTTTCGATGGTGTTCCAACGTTTCCGCCGCCGCCCCCGTAGGCGACGCCCACGCCCCGCGTCACAACATAGCGCGGACCCTTTCATCAATTTGGAACGCCGCAAAACTTTTTTTTTGCCCGAAATCCTAAACCTGTCCGATTTTGACTGCAGCTCGTAAGTATGATGCCGACCATCAATCACACTGCGCGCTGAGTGCGCAAAAATTTGACGCTTTAATGGGGCAATTGATCAATTTTTCGGGGGGCCGTTTCGTACAAAATGTTCAGACTCTCTTTCCACGTTTGCATTAGTGCTATCTTGACCAAATTTCAACTTAGGTTGGTAGTTTTCCTGCCTGAATTTTCGAATCAAAATACAAGAAAACAAAAAAAACAGTGGTGGGGGGGCTGCCTCTAACTCCGCCTTGTACTCTAGCTATGATGCGCTCGCATATTTCCCGCCTAAAACCGACTGTTTCATTGTAAGTTCGGGAAATTCTATTGTTTTCAGCAAATGGCTTGAGACAATGTAATGTATCTCTGGAATAGAACATAAACCAAACTTGTCGCAGAACGTTTCCAACTCACGAAAACAAAAATGTCAAACGCTAACGCCTTACAGTTCCCTTTTGCCGAATTGCCGCAGACTCGGTCACTCGCCCCAATTACACTGACGCCGACGGAGCCGTCCACATTACTAATTATTTGGCGACGTGCCATTCTCTGCCGACTCTGAATGCTGTGAATGGGCCATTAGATGCGGAGCAAAAGTCGAATCAGCCGTAAAATAACGTCTGGCTTCCCCGTTTTTCCTTTCTATTGCCACTTCATTCCCTAGTTTTCCCCTCACCGTCTCCCTCAACTTCCTTTCCTTTCCTTCCCTCTTTCTTCTTTCCTGCTCTCCTCTTTCCTCAAATTCTCCTCTTCTTTTCTTACTTTCTTCTTCTTCCTCATACCGAAAACTTTGCCGTGGGGACAAAATTATTGGGGGGGGGGGGGTGTGCACCCCCCCTCGCTACGGCCCCTGCTTGTGCGTGGTGTGTTTGTTTCGCTGTCTCGATTTTGTTCTGTTTGAGTCTGCAGGTTAGTCCTGTGATAAGTTTGGCTATCAGGCATTCTAGTCTATTCCCCATAACAAGGCCCGAGTTCTGCATCTGTACCCGCTGTGCATATCCTGTCATTCTATGCTAGATTCCTTCCTATAGAAATGTGATTGACCCGTTTTCTTCTTTCTTCCGTTAGCGTTGGGGGCCGTGATGGAAACCTTGGAAAATATTTGGTGGATATTTAGGTGATCATGTTTGTTAGTACCATCGGAACAGAATAGAGTGTGTTTTCTTTTCGTACTATTTGTTTAGCCTCTTTTACTGTAGCTATCGCTTGGCGGTTTCGCCTCTGGTTACAAGCTAATCGCTGTAATGAGGATTAGGGCAAGTTATAGAGTCGTCTGTGGGAATGAATGTGAAATCTGGGTGAGATTTTCACAAATCGGGGTGAAGAGTAAGGGAGTTCAGTTATTTGAGGAGGCTGTAAAGGATAGGTTTCGTATCTGTGTGTTTAGATTTGGGTCTTGTTGGAAACGAAATTGAGCGCGCGCGACATCCGTGTGGATGTTCGGGAGGCGCTGTGGTATATAGTTCAAGGCCGTGACGGTACGGTGGTTACACATTGCTTGTTCTAAGAGTGGCAACCCCCCCCCCCACCCAATGGAACTATTCAGATCGAGTCTCCGCCACTATTGTGCGAGATGCAAATTAACAAATTATCAAAATTTGTCTAGAAAATAGCCAATTCATAGAAATTTCATGAATTGTCAGCGTTAATGCTGGGAAATCCGTCGGTTTTTATATTGTACCTTGTTCCTAAAGATTTGAAAACTATTCAGAAGTCTTTCAATCTCAAACTCTAATATAACTGAAAAAGACAGATTTTTCCAAAAATTCCAATTCGGGTCAAAAATCAAGTTTCATTAGTAGGGTTTCTTTATGCTGATTGCTGGAAAGTTGTAACTTGGGACTTTTTACATTCTACACAATTTGAAATCATTCATAATTTGGATCAGCGAATATCTTGGCAAAATATTGAAACTTTTTAAAATGAAAAATCGCCCAAGAATGTCTTTTTCTCCCCCCGCCTAATTTTGCTAGATACTAAAATTTTGCGAGAAAATAGGTGCTTTGTGACAGATCCAGAATAATTTCACTTTGTTCAAACCCGCCCCAAGTGGAGATCTTCGCGATCCATATAAATTTTGACGGCGACCGCAAACGCGCGCGCAACACACCCCACCTACACACCCACGCACCGACACACACGTCACGCACCCACACCACACACACACACACACACACATACGCGGCGCTCACACACACACACATAGCACAGTATTCATATCCAAGTTAGGAACCCCCAAACCGAGGACCTCAAACAAACAAATGGTGTGTGGATTTGTAGGTTGGTCGCCTCCCAAGATAGGAATTTTTTATTATTTGTACAGGGAGGGTCCTCGGCCAGATGGATTTCGTTGACAAACCAGACTGCAGATTGTTTCTCAAGTTCAGTTTTACCACCTCTTCCGAGACCCATCTCCCTAACCCCCCCCCCTGAGGGTGCAGGGCGCCCTCTACATGCATTCCATGCATTTTCCTACTGAGGACCGGATTTCGGGTTCCTCGGTCTCCAAAATGACCTCGGTCGCGGTTGTGTATTCTGACGAATGGTCCTCGATATAATAGTAATACTAGTCACACACACGGACGGGTGGTAGTTGCCTACAGTAGAGGAGATACACGAAATAAAGTTGTGGGAAGGAGAAATAAGAAATCCCCTACTACAGGGGATTCTATAGGTTCGTTAGGTATGTGGTGCGCATAGGTAGAGGGAGTCAGCTCAAGGTCATTGAATTCATCATGTCGGGCCCATCCTAGCAAATGCGAGAAGTTTGTGTTTATTGATGGGAATATATTGCAGTTAGATCTTATCCTGATCAATGGAAATACGCCGGTGGGTTGTTGTGGTGAATCGTCTAGAGTATATCCTTGTATGTCCTCCGTGTGCTACAGGTGGACGGTCTTGGCCCCTTTCGTTTGGTAACTAAGTAGCGACTTTCTCGAGAATTGGATTGATGGACCGCACGGGCTAGCCGATAGCTTTCGCTTCCGCTATCGTTACATAATGGACTTCCGCAAGAGTTTATATGGAATGAGATTCACAAACCAATACTCGGAGCGGAGTACCACTCGGTTTCAATATTTACACCCTAGCTTTTTTGGCGGTTATAACTCGGTTAAACTCGCGGGGTACTTCCTTCTGTACAGTGCTTCAATTGAACTGATTGTTAATCGCCTGTCTCTATTGATGTAGCTAAGCGCCCACGTTACGTAGGCGTAAAGTATATACGAGTCACATCGGTTTCCACATTTTCCCCCCCATTGATCGTCTAGCAATCCCCAGTTCAACTCAAACCAGCGAGTTTCGCGGGATCGCACTTCAAGCACTAACCGAAGCGCTCGGCCGGAGTGGCTCATTACTTTTTTCAGAGCACCGGTCGCGTTCCATACTAATCGGTGCGGTGGCTCGGATGACGTACGGGGTGAATGACTCACGTTGACAGCACGGAGAAAACGCTACCGGTGACTGTTCACATGGGTAGCGCCTCTTGACTGACAGAGGACGTTCTCTTCCGGTAAGAGTGTGTCACAACGTTGAAGGTAAATTTTTTCCAGCGAAAAAATGTATACGATAGTAAAACCTAGGCGTTGAAAATCATGCCAATGAACTAACGTTTCACAGTTCGGGCTGTTTCGATTAATGAATTTATGATGTTTAAAGATTGGCAATTGCATCACAACTTTAATTGGAAATTCAGCAATTGGCAACTTTGGGATGTAATTTTCTACATTATAAGAGTGAAGTGTGTGAGGTCAGAAACTTCTGAAGTTTCATGGAGTCCAAGTTGTTGGTATGAAGAATCGCCGTCATCAAATATTGCATTTCTCCAAAAAGTGATCAATTTTCATAATTTTCATTCATCACTAAATATCTCCTCAACCGTAACATGCTTTGAAGTTGGAACAAAATGTATGCACATGGGTTTTAATTACTCATTAATAATCATAATATGAAACAAAGTAATAATTCCGGCGGACTATCCCTGCAAAGTTACACGACAAGAGAATGTTTTTTCTACAACCAATAGGTCTTAGAATCTGCTGGGGATAGTAAGACATATAGTAGCACTTAACGTCGGGTAATGGGCGTTGCCGTTTTCATGATGTCACGGCGGAAATTTGAATCCACAGTATATATCGTATGGATATAATATATCTCCGACATGCCATAATCAATAGGAATTCGTTAGAACATTACCGTCGTGGAGCATGTAAAGACGCTGCCGTCCATTCCTGCGGGGCTATATCATCAATTAACATGCCTCCTGGGTGCGCCTGTATGTGATGGGTTACGTCCTCATGAAAGTTGCTGAAGCAGCTGAATATTCGGAGAGTATAATTGTCTTGGCAGTCCTACGGATTGGAGTCAGTAGGAAGCTGGAGGTTGTTAAGAGCGGTAGAGAATGCCATGTCACGTTACGTGAGGCAAACAATCGGCCGTTCTGATGCTTTGGAGGGAAATATGGCGGATAACTCAGAAACATTCTAATCCTAGCTCGATCGAACGTTACCTTAGCACACGATAATAGAACAGTTTCGAGGAACTATTGCAGGGAGGTTATAATCCAGCGAAATGGGCCGATACGACTGATTACTTACACAAAAATGGCCAAATGAGGGATTTACTCACTTTCACCCACCTTACTGTACATTGGGTGTATTTCCTGTGGGTGTGATATTTGGAACCCTTCGAAAATTCGACGAATGCTCTTAAGTGTCCGTCGCAGTGGCGTTCGTGCCCTTGGGGCCCGGGGGGGGGGAATTTTGTCAGAGTGTAGTTAAAATTTGTCATATTTTTGAATCAAAAAGGTATTCTCGAAATCGAGAAGTAGACTCTATAGTCAATTGTTTCATGGATAATCGTTGCGGAGGATTGACCCAACACCTCAACACAAACATTATTCGAGATTAAGTAAGCCATTGCCTTAGAATAGGTCTGTCCCTAGGGTCGCGCTTGATAGTTGATATCAAATATGCAAAGCGCACCAACTGACCAACGGAGGTATTACAGGCTCAAGACCCTTCAATAAACCCGGCCCGAGAAGAAAAGGCGACCTCTAATGCATCAAAATTTGCGTAAATAAGGCTGGAGCCCCCTGAGATTGAAAGTGTTTTTATTCCATTCATGGAAATATGTTCAAACATACCAAACTAGAGTCATTTCGGGGGTTTCCCGAATGGCGGGCCGGGGCCAAAATCGGTCCAGCCAGATGATGCGATCTGGCACTATCAAATACCAAGTTATGAGAAAAATACGTCAAGATTTTTCAGACACGAAAAGGTAGGAATTATTAATAACTAAAATGTCATATCAATAAAATATCGAAATCACTTTAAGTCAATTAATTGGTGACCACTTACATTTTCCGGGCTATAGGAATATTGTTTGTTCGATAATTAATGCTCATCCAGACTAACCATTGCGACCCACAAATATCCCTCTTTGACAAATTTTGTGCCACATGCCTGACAAATCATGGTGTCACTTGCCACTTTACTTGGTCTAAAAACAGCATTGAACTGCTAAAGTGATATCTTCTTTTATGGTGATGTTCATTTCAATCTCTGAAAATAAAAAATGGCCATTTGACCCTCACATTAGCGTCTAAGCAAACCCAATTGGGTGATTTGCCATTGCACGTTAAGGTGAAATGACTCCATTGTGAAGTTTTTCTCAAAAAAAACCAAACACTACCTAGTTGGCATGTAAAGACCCTACTTTAATAGATTTGCCCCGCTGTGCGGAAACATATGCCGCTTCGCAATAGAGGCCCAAATTTGCATAAACAATTGAACTACATGAAAAAATATGAAAAAATCATATGATATAATCGTATGTGAATACTGTGTTGGTTAAAGTGAAATTCCTTTTTTTTTTTTCAAAGATTTTTTTCAACTTTGTTATATTCGAATGAAAAATTACCATCTTGAGCTCCCCATTTGCAACGGAGAACACTTCACTTTAAATTCCGAGGCGTGGCCATCAATGGTGTCGCGCAGTTAACTTAAATCACGACATGAGTCCAGTGCACACTAATTTATATTTCACATTTTTTCTGCTCATGGTGGCGCTCGGCTTAGATAGTCATCATCTGCTGCTGATGGGCCCCCCCCCAAAAATATTTTGCCCGACGGCCCCTGTCTTTTTTCACTGCCCGGGTACCAGTATAATACTAACTCGTTCACTTATTGAAGGGGCCTTGAGAGAAAATAAATACGCCCACCCACATCATTACCTGCGTTGACATCTCCCATCAAAGTAAATTGTAGATTGATTGGTCTTAACCGACGATCCTGGGTGTAAATAAGGAGTGCGGTGGGTGTAACCACATTTGCACCTGAGGCATCTGAAAGTCGGTAATTGTGGCGCAACAATTTGTTAAAAATCGGTCTCCAATCCAGGTAAAAACATGAATCCCCCGGGGAATGTCCCCATGTAGAACCGCTCTCCACTGTGAGTGTAGAAAAGCATGATAATACACTTTTCATGTCGGTTTTGACGACCCTGCCACCTGTGGGTGCGCTAACAGTCCCCTCGATGATTTGGCCGGGTTGGAGAAGAGGGGTTTGGGGGGATAGACTTAGTTGAAGGCATCTTGCTATGGAAGGTGGGTGGTGTACGGTAGTTTTCTTCTGCCGCACGTTCTGATGACATGGCAAATATGCGTGATATGGGAACATAAGTGATATTATTTCCAAGGTTTTCCGCCACGCATTGTAATGCCATAACAGATTATAATAATAATCTCCTTCTTTTCCGAATCGGTGGTGAGGTTGCCACATGGCGGGGACATTTCAGGAAACATGCGTGTCATTCACTCGTCGGGCTTCTAATGAGCTCCGAACTCACATGCAATGGTTCTGCATCCTGAGCTCTACCGATGATCAATTCACATTTTTCATCACGTCAATTCTTGGGCAATAATGTCACCTCACCCCCCCCACTGTAAGCCCGGTGTTTGGCCTAGTTGGTATTTTTCGAACAAGCTTCAAACGAACATTCCTAATTTCTGAATCTGCATATCGTGGTGTCCTTTATTGTAGTGGACTGATGATTCTCACTGGCCAGCAACCCCAAATATCGTGCATGTCCATTGGCGGTATCGTTGTGTGGGAATTCCACCTCCCTGAACTTGATAGAGAAAATGAAGCTCCACCTATATCATATTAACGTCGCCATTGCCCACGCATGGCATCATTTTGCATGTTATTCAGACTCACTCACGATAAATCCGTCCAATCGAATCCCTGCACAGCAGCAAGTGATGTGCTGGATATTCATATGGTCATGGGTGATGAGCGTGTAAAATTTGCGTTTTTGTTTTCTTCTGAACACAAACAAAACCGACAGACGCTGTGTTTAAAAATATTCATATTAAACATGTTCGGGAAATGAAACTGTGGCATGTTTAATCCTCGACATAAGAATATCCTTCTATCTTCGACCCTCACCATGAAAATGACCTTAGTGTCGATAGTTTATTTCATCTGGTAAAACAGATGAAGTTTGGAGCGCATATATTAATAATAGCAGATCACACAAGTCGAAGTAACGTTACATTTCAGATGACAGTTCCTGTTTTGTGATTGGTCGATATAAACATAATGGGTTTGGGGTCTCGGGCGTTGTTTAATCGATTTCTGAAAAACTAAAAAAGTTCGCTCCATAACACCTGGCCACCGATAGGCGTCTTTTGGAAGAATACTTTTTCTTGAAAAGTTTCCATTTTTCCCGCCACCGTGCAACAATCGTCCGCATTTTTCACTACGTTTGGGGTCTGGGTTTTTCGTGCAGACCTACCACTCGGTAAGTACCTAGAACTCTCAAATTGGCGGGCTCACAGAATATAACTGTGGTTATAGAGCGATTCGGTGTGACGCCACAGACAAGGATCTTGATGAATCAAACAGACCTTTCCAATTGAAAGTGTTTCAATTGCTTCGGATTTGTAGCGAGAGAGCTGTCAGGGGAAACATTTGAACTTGAACCCGTAGAAGTGCCAAAACCTCTGAGAATATTAATCTTCGAAAGGGGAATTAAATTATATTAATTTTCACCAGTCGAATGCCATCAGAAATTCATTCCTATCTTGTAGGTAAAAATGAAGCGTCTACTCCCGTTCTAGCAGGCATGCATGTACTGTACAGAAAAACTTCAAAACATGCGACAAGTGCAGTGTCACGTACACTTCTCTCTTAGCCTCTCTACTTGTGAACTGCGGAAGCAGCATTACGGCTCGAAGAAGGAGACCATTATAGTTTTTTCTCATTATTTCGGATTGTTTTAAGGGGTGTATCATTTCTTACCCGTCATGTTCACACAGCACTTTAAATATTCCCACTAACTAGTAAACGAGCTGAGGTCACACGGGTAGAATAGACTGGTGGGTCTTTGTTCGCCATAGGGTCTCCACAGTAAGTGTGCTCGCCGGTGTTTTTTGTACGAATCTGTCATTCTCAACCCTTGATTCACAGCGATGTGTATATGAAACGCACCGTCTTCACTTCCACATAATAGTC